>JAYDZE010016807.1:0-10060 GCA_034509125.1 Monilaria moniliformis
ATACTTTTAAATTCAATTAAATTTATATATGAATTAAATTTTAAAATTCACATGCTAATTATATCACTTGAAAAAAATGATAAAACAATGAAAAAAGGAAAAATGCAACAAGCAAAAAAAACGAAAAAGAAAAAGAAAAGAACAAAAAAACGAAAAAGAAAAAGAAAAGAACAAAAAAAAAACGAAAAGACACGAAAAAAACAAAAAAAAAAAACAAAGGAAAAACGAAAAAGAAAGAAAAAACAAAAAAAAAGTCGTATGTTTGTTGTACATGGGTTTCGAACCCTGCACCTCACCATCCCTAGCAATACAGCTTTACCACTGGGCCAAGCCTGTATATTATTTATAGAGCAACACTGAAGTTTATATTATAAATGCCGAGAGCTATTTTTTTAATATTTCGGGTCGCGACCGGGTCGGACCCAGTGCGGAGGATCCGCGCGCACCTTGAGCTCTGACTCACCGAAGTTTTTGTCTTTATATATATAGAGCAAAAATAAAATATATTTATTCTGCAACCGCGAAACAATCCCTACTCACCCTTATATATTTCCCTTCCTCGCGCGAATGCACGAATAGATTTATTTGTGTTTGTGTAGTAGCTCAATTTGAACTATTACACAAATATATGCCTCTTCGATCGCCACTGTCTACACATCGACACACATATAATCGGTCAAAATCAATCGGGCAGAAGACAATCGACCAATTTCCACCGGCCAAAAACCACCAAGCGGAAAACAAGAAACACACACAATCGGTCAAAATTACAAACACACACACACACACATATAATGGAGGGTCGGATTTGGTGTTATAGAGCAGGCAAAGAGAGCTCCAGTCACGCCATGGCTGCAAACCACTGGTTGCATGCTATAAAATGTCATCCGGGTCGGCTTGCCAAGATACAGACCGGGCTTTCTCACCCACCAAAAAGCAACTTGAACGAACAACATCATCGCCCCATTAATCAACACAAATCGGCCAAAATCAAACACCAGTCGGCCAAAATAAACAACAATCGATACAAATACACGCGTTTCAGATTAGAGAGGGGGGAGGAAGAAGGCGGTTGTGGAGCAATGAGGGGGATGAAGAGAGATAAGAGAGAGAAAGGAGGAGGATTGTAGTAGTCGCTGGGGTGCGATGGATAATCGCACCAAACAGTGCAATATTGGCACTGTGGAACCGGGTCGATACGGGCTGTCACGGGCCAAGCTTTTGGCCAATTGGGAAACCAAACAAGAGATAAAAATAAAAATGGCCTCTGGTTAGGCCTGGAACCGAACAGCGCGTAAGTCTCCTACCATGAATCACATTGTTGAGAGATTATTGTAAATGTACTACCATATTATTGGGAAGGGTGGAATAAATTGTTACAGAAAACATTGGGGCAGTAAAAGATTGGATATTTACTATCAATTTTTAAAGCAAAACTTTTGCGTATCTTTCAACGGCTACCTGCCTTCTACTTCAGTTATAGTCAGGGAAGCACTTCTAGATTCCTCACTTCCAGATGCATTCCTCTCCGAAAAACTAGGGCTCGTGTTCAAGAAAAACCCAGGTTTCTTGGGCTGGGGCAAAACTGTATCCTCACTGCTCAACATGAGAACCACAGACGGCATCATTGGCCTCTCCTTTGCTGCGTTCTGAACGCATAATAACCCAACTTGAATGCACCTCTTCACTTGCCATTCTACGTACGAGCTGTTGTAGCATGGATCCATCAGTTTCAGCTCCATATTTTGCTTCCAAAGTAGCCATGCCTGTAATCAAAGGAATTGTCAAGATTGAGCACTACTTTTTTCATGAATAAGCACAAAAAGAATGGGAACGCATATCTCACCTGTTCCAGAAGGTTCTGGTAGCAAGAAGGATGCTTGAATCCTCTGTTCTTTTTCCCACTCACAATCTCCAATATTACTACTCCAAGGCTAAATACATCAGACTTAACCGAGAACTTTCCATCAAAGGCATACTCTGGAGCCATGTAGCCACTGCAACGAGCTTCTTTTAGCATGAAATGAATTTATTTTGCATATTATATAAGCTTGTAAGTTAAGGAAATGGAACTCACTATGTCCCAACGACTCTTTTTGTCCTTGCCATAACCTGATCACCTTCAAATATTCTTGCTAATCCGAAGTCTGAAATCTTCGCATTCAAGTTCTCATCTAACAAGATATTGCTCATTTTCAGGTCCCTGTGGATGATTTTAAGCCTGGAGTCATGGTGGAGGTAGAGAAGACCCCGTGCAATTCCCATAATTATATCAAATCGCATCTGCCAAGTCAGCAGAGCCCGACTGTTCTGATCTGCAAGCAATGAAGACATTGAATAAGGTAAGTAGACATGCTTTTGGCTCTAATGACTACGAAAACAAAATGAATAGAGTTGGAACAAACCTAAAATGAAATAGTCCAAGCTTTTGTTGTGCATGTATTCATATATCAACATCTTCTCCTCTCCTTCAATGCAACATCCCAAAATTCTCACAAGGTTTCTGTGTTGGAGTTTAGCAATCAAAATAACTTCATTTTTGAACTCTTGAGGCCCTTGTCCAGAAGTTCTGGACATTCTTTTCACTGCGATTGCTAGCTCAGCCGACAAGTTTCCCTACAACAGCCACATTCAATCATAAAAAAGTGCCAAAGAATGAGCAATTCTTCTCTCTCTCTCTGGTCCTGCTTAAAACAGTGCATTACCTTATAAACAGGACCAAAACCGCCTTCTCCAATCAAATTTTCATCCGAAAAGTTATTAGTAGCTGCTGCAATGGTTTTCAAACCAAACAAAGGTAATTCTAAATCCTCAATTTCCTTCTTAGCTACTGCAAGAGTTACACATACTTTCAGATTCTTACACAATTCTCTACACGAATCATGTAACTGAAGGGATCAAAGTAAAACATTACCTCGTCTTTTGCACCTCTTCCTTAAAATCATGCCTCCAAAACACAAGATCAACAAAAGCATCGCTAAACTAGCACCCATTGCAACAAACACGAGCTTCTTAGAATGTTTCCTCTCACTCCAACCTCTCATATGTTCTATATATAACAAAGAGTAGAGCATTATCAATACACTAAACCCCATTCTTGATCTATCAGTCACATAATCTATACAAAATTAACAAGAATCAGTTACCTAGCTCGGTTTTAGGCACACGAATGTAGATACTCGGCCCTGTACTAACTTCTCCGGTGAACTCCATGACATCAATTAAGTCCCCAAACCACAACAAACACCCATTTCTCTCATCGCTCAAGCTCAAGTAAGGGTCAGCATAAGCCGAGCAGTTGCAGTTTCTAAAGCATTCCTCACGGCAATCATCAGCACTCATGCTATCATCCACACGAAAACTCAACGTGTCGGGGAATTTGACACGATCAACCTTCATGAAACCATCCTCCTTCAGGCAATCCGAGGGCGGAATTCTACCACATCCGCTCGTCCACGCAAACGAGCTCCATTCCTTCTCGGATTTAGGCACGAATCCATTCAAACACTCACACACAGGCGATTTATTAGGTTTACACACGGTATTAACACCACACCAACCGTAATTGCCACAAGTTTCGCTCGGCATAGAGAAAGCAAGTATCCATCCATCTCTCTCTTCATTCATGATGTAACGTTGGAGCAATCCCGATTGATCCATCATCAGTCTCATGTAAATCGAGCTGTTGTAAGCGTCGGAGTAAGAAACTAACCTTCCGTTAGCTATTTCAGCACCAAAAGCTGGATCGCGTATGAATGGAAGTCCGGTGAAATTCCGCCCATTCCACGGACCAGTCCGGTACCTCTTCTCCTTCCCCATGAGAATACTCATTTGAGGCAATCCGTGGTTCTCGATCGTGTAAATGAAATTGCCGAGCGACGGATCGCCGGAGCTTTTCCACGACGTGAGATGCTTGTCCAATCCTGCAGCAGAATCGTCCACCATCTTCATCCCCGGCAGCCTGGTGTCGCACGGGTAATCGAAGCTCATCCAGATGTTGGTGTCGTTCTCGGCGAGGACGAGATTTCCGGTGTCGAGGAGGCGGAGAATTAGCCTCGATGCGGCGGCGGTGGAGGAATTGGAAGACCATGCGATTGTACCTTGTACTGAGCTGAGAATCAGATTGCCGTTTTTGGATAGAGTTAGAACACCGGTTAGGCCGGTGATCGGATTTTGTCGGTTTGCGACCCAAACGACGACGTCCGGTGTTGCTTTGTACCATATTCCTAAAAATTTGGCGGTGGAATTGGCGGGAGAGAATAAGCTCGAAATTTGGGCGGGAGAAGATAGAACTTGGCCGTGTGAGAGAGTTTGGCCGGGAGATAGTGTAGCAGTCGCAGCTGCGGGAGAGGAAACGAGAATGGCGAGGAGAGAGAGAGCAGCGCAGAGGATTTGGAGAGACTGCTCCATGTGATGACAGTTTTTTTGTCTGTTTTGCATGATTTGCAAATTAGTAGGCATTAAGGAGACAGTGCAGTGCAGTCTTTGTCAATTGTCCCATATCTGTTTCTTTTTATTTTTTGCAATAATTGAAGATGAATGAAAGAAATTGAATATTGAATATGATATGGACTAAAGCCTTTCCACTATTGGTGGAAATTTTGGAGTCCAAAGATTTCTAATAAAAAGCTTCTTTGGTTTTGGTTTCAGATAAAATAAAATGTAATTATCATTTTGTACAAAGAAAAAAAGCAGATAATTTTTTAATTATTTTGCCTTCTTACAAGTATTTTTTTCAGATTTTGTTTTTCTTTCTCTTAATAAATCTGTAATTCTCTCTTCTTCGCTAAATATAGGTATCGATTATTATAACACCGTGATATTCAAGTTGTATTTACTTAGTAAATGTGATGCTAGAATCTATTAAAAAAATTAAAAACCAGTAACTAGAGCATAGATTTTAGATTGAGCTAGAGTTATGTTTTGCTACTCTAAATCTAATATACAAGTCAACGGTTAAATTATCTTTTGATAAATCGTTTTCTCAATAAATTGTTGTTTTGTTGAAAGTCAGAAAATGATTCTAGCGCGTCGTCTAGAAACAGTCAAATACTATTATAAAAAAGAAATTAAAGAAAAAAATAAATAGTCAAATTTTACGACTTAAAAAATATTATCCTAGAAAAATTATACAGAATTCCTTGTTATTTTTTCTTTGTAGGGGGTTTGGGGTTATTAGAATTCAAATAATCGATAATTGTGTATTTCCTTTTTTTGGGGAATCATAATTGTCTATTTCAAAATGAACATGAATTCTATCCAGTATATGAACCCATACCTGGGTTTACGGCGTAATTATTTTGACTATTTACTTTGCCTCTTTTTGTTATTCAATATTGTCATAAATTACAATTAAGACATATACCAATTATATTGTCGGCACTTGAAATTCAATGTTAAGCATCGGCGGCTGAAGAAAATAATTTGACCCCACTAAAATCGAAGTTCTCGACCACAGAAATATCGAAAGTTTTCATTGAAATATTAAATATAAGATTAAAAACTTTTAAAAATTATTGGGGGTGCTGACAGAACTCAAGATTGTCCCATCACTTTCAGTCAGACTAACCGAAAATAGTTGTCCTCAAAACTTGTTTGTTCTGAGCATCTCTTGATCAAGCAAAATGAGTTCTTAATTAGATGTTTCATTTCTGAATATATATGTATATCATATATAGCTATACATCATCCAAATATCACCACATCTCTACCTTGCTTCTATATCACTTATGGTAATCACACCACAACTAGACTCCTTGCTCACTGAAGTGTCTCTGTGTGAAAAACTGGAACCACTTCGCATGTAAAACCCGGGCTTCTTCGGCTCAGGCAACACTGCGTCCTCACTGCTCAACATGAGAAACACCGAGGGCATCACAGGCCTGTCCTCGGCCGCATTCTGCACGCACAATAACCCCACCCAAATGCATCTCTTCACTTGTGATTCCACACACGAAGAAGTGTCATTACACATTGGATCCAACAGCTCTAACTCTCTGCTTGCCTTACAAAGAACCCATGCCTGCAGATGCAGCAATCTATGATCAGTGCTTGAGCCAAAAATATAGCATGAAAAAAATGGTCATAAAGGTGCTAAAAATATATAAAAAATCAAAGGTTAAAAACAAAAAAACAAAAAAAAAAATAGCTGGGGTGCTCCCCCTGGCTCTGCCAGTGATCGATGAGAAGCCATGATTGACTGTTTTCACCTGTTCTAAGAGGTTTCGAAAGCAAGAAGGATACTTGAAGCCTCTGTTCCTTTTTCCAGTCACAATCTCCAATATCACGACACCGAGGCTAAATATGTCTGACTTGATGGAGAATTTCCCGTCGTATGCATACTCAGGAGCCATATAACCACTGTTGTTATGAGGTTTTCATGCATTAGGCACTCTGCGAAAGAAATATTTTACATAAATATATGTGTGTAATGAGAAGCTTACTATGTTCCAATGACTCTTTCTGTTCTTGCTATGATCTGATCATCCCCTTCAAACATTCTTGCTAACCCGAAATCTGAAATCTTCGCGTTCAGATTCTCGTCTAGCAAAATATTGCTCGTTTTCAGGTCCCTATGAATGATTTTGAGCCTGGAATCATGTTGGAGGTACAGAAGGCCTTTTGCTATCCCCATAATAATGGTGAAGCGCTTCGGCCAGGTCAATGCTGCACTTCTACTCTGATCTGCAAGCGTTGATGGTTTTGAGTTAGCAAAACAAGGATGGTGATGAGTGGCTGTTTATGAGAAAAAAAAAATAGAAAGAAGAAAAAAAGAAAAAGAAAAAGAAAAGCAAGCTCAAAAATTTTGATCAAACCGAAAATGAAATAGTCCAAGCTCTTGTTGTGCATGTACTCATAGATTAACATGTTTTCCTCTCCTTCACTGCAGCATCCCAGAATTCTAACAAGATTCCTGTGTTGCAGTTTAGAAATCAAGAAAGCTTCACTTTTGAACTCCTCATGGCCTTGTCTAGAAGTTCTCAACATTCTTTTCACTGCAAATATTTCTCCTGTTGGTAGGTTTCCCTGCAATGTCAATAAGAGCGAGGTTCACTTGAGTATTCAAAGGATTAGATGATCAAACAAGCTCAAATTGTGCAGCTTACCTTGTAAACAGGACCAAAGCCGCCTTCTCCAATGAGGTTCTCTGCTGAGAAGTTGTTCGTGGCTGCTACAATGGTTGCCAAATCGAATAAAGGTAACTCCGATTCCTCCCTCACCTTCTTAGAAGCTGTAAAAGCAGTTAGTTACACATTTGTTTCAGTGTTATATGATACTTTCTTGCAACATATATACTACCTCTGTAATGTAAACAATTAGTAATGTGACCTTGTCTCTTGCGCCTCGCCCTTAGAAGTAAGCCTCCAAAAGCTAAGCCCAATATAAGCACTCCAAACACAGAAGCAGCAGCAGCTTTAAGCTTCTGCTTTCCCTTTGCTGGCCCTTTCCTCTGCCTATTCGAAAATGTCGGTTGTTCTTAAACAAAACATCACCTGTATATTAGTAATAAGGTTTGATAAAATACATCCTCAGTAATAAGGTTCACACTATCAATATTTTCTCCAGTTATAGCCATTTCAACTGGATATTCATCCTACCGAGTTCTGAAGCAGGCACGCGGATGTAGATAGTTGGCCCTTGTCCATCTCCTCGGCCACCCTGCTCGCGTAGGTCAATCAAATCCCCGAACCACATCAAGCAGTTGCTCTCACCATCCGAGTAGGGATCAGCATAAGCTGTGCAGTTACACTTGTTCAAGCACTCTTTCCCACACTCACCAATACTCACACCACTACTCAACTGAAAATCAACTGAATCAGGAAACTTAATCCCATCCAACCTCATAAATCCATCTTCCTTCTCACAATCCAACGGCATATCTCTATAACACCCTTGTTTCCACTCATAAACCGCCCACTCCATCTCCGATCTCGGCCTGAATCCCCTCAGACACTCACATATCGGCGTCATGTAAATCTTGCAGATACCGTTGCCTCCACACTTGCCATAGACCTCACACGGATCTCGTGGGGAAGCAAGCATGGAAGTCCAGCCATCTCTCTTCTCATTCATGATGTATCGCTCGAGCGAACCCCATGGATTCAATGTGAGCCTCGTGATCCCCGGATCATCGAGAGGATTAAACACCGAAATCAGTCTCCCCTTACTCGACGCTGTTTCCGTCTTCCAAGCTTTGTCTCCTAAATTCGGGAAACCGACGAAATTGTTATTCCAGAACACAGTTCTGTATGTCTTCTCCTCCTCCGCCCCCTTGGTGACCGTGGTTTGAGACAATCCGTCGTTTTCAATCCGGTAACTGTATTCTCCGGGAAACGGATCGTCGGCAGTTCTCCACGACGTCAGATATCTAGCGTGATCTCCGGTTTCAGCGTCTCCCACCGTCATCTTCATTCCAGGTAGCCGCGTATTGCACGGGTAGTCGAAGCTCTGCCATAGGTAGGTTGCCTGTTTGTCTCCGATGATGACGAGGTTGCCGGAATCTAGAAGCTGGAGAATGGGAGGTGATGCGGAATTGGAACTCGGAATCCATATGGCTGTTGTGCGCTGTGGTGAGGTGAGGATTAGGCTCCCGTTGGTGGTTAGAGTCAGGCATCCGTGTCGGCCGGTGATCGGAGTTTCTCTGTTCGCGACCCAAACGACGACGTCCGGTGTGTTTGTGTACCGGATTCCGAGGAATCTGCGTGTGTTGTTGCCTGGAGAGAAGAATCCGAGCTCGAATATTTTGGATGGAGAGATTAGTAGCTCTCCATCAGGAAGAGTTTGGTTGGGAGAGAGTGCAATGCAGAATTTGAATATGGTGAGGAGAGAGAGGATTTTTGTCAACTGTTGATAACCCATTTGCAGAGGTTGAATGGTGTGTACACTGGGAATCTTATGAAGCATACCACAACCTGCTTCAGGAGACCGCTGCCTCAATAATAAGTAGTGTTTCCCTTTTTCTAAAATCTCGTGTTTCCTTGAACCTTCCTTGCTTATATAATTGCATCATAAATATGTAGCATTGTTTATTCTTTTTTTAACTTTTTTTATGGGACGTGACAGCTGAAATTTTATGTATCCACAAGGCTTAAGGTTTGGTCTTTTATTAGTCTTTCAAAATAATATACTAATACTACACTATTATTCCTCTAATATAATCTCGGTTTTTTAGTATTGTTCATTATAATTTTTGTTATATCTCATTTTTTACTCCACCGTCGGTTTTAAAGCCTCGTCGCTGCTCCTCATGATCAACTGCTCTAACTAAATTATCAATGTATAGAACTGCAACCATTTCTATGTCACTATGTGTATATTTGCAAATTCTTGTTAAGTTGTAGTGGCGTCATAATCGAAGATGGACAGAACTTGCTGTAGATGTTGACCTAGTTGATCGATGAACTTATATGTTTCATCATTTTTCACCCATCAAGCAGGGATGAAAATCGGTATTAGTAATCCAAGAGTATCAAGGAGAGGTTTCTACATGATCTATCTATATTGAAAGAGATTTCATATAAAATAAATTGGTCCAACATCACCATTTCATCGTGGCACTGATAGAACTGAAGGAAGTAACAGAGTTTCATCCTTACACACAACTTCTTGAATTCTGCCAACCAAATATTGTTGAATCAAGAAGCTGTAATCAACATCATTTGCATTCACCATTGACATAATAGGCCTCGTCTCATGGTGTTGCAGACACCAAGCACAAATCTGCATCATCCTCTTAGGGCATGCGCAATATTGTACAGGACACCCGCACAGTGTGCGTGCTTGTGCGCAACACAGCGCTGCGGGAAAAAAGAATTATAAAAATAATAAATTGAAAAACTTTACTGTAATTGTATTGTGTTGCATAGTGCTCTATGATTGTGGGTGTAGCAGCACATAGTATTTTTGTATGTAAAAATAGGTGTGTGACCTAGCTGTGATGTGCTCCATTGGAGCACAACGTTGCTTGATCGATCTGGTTTCCACCGGAGGATAGTAAATAACGGGAATTTAAAGTAGGCTCAGGGATTTTACGTGGTTCGATCGGGAATGATCTACGTCC
>JAYDZE010016818.1:0-10060 GCA_034509125.1 Monilaria moniliformis
AAAAAAAAGACGCTCATACACTACGGTTGGCCCAAAAAACCGTAGTCTATAACAATAGACTACGGTTTTTAAAAAAACCGTAGTCTATGTAGTGTAGTGTATGAGCGTTTTTCTTGTAGTGTGTACTAATGTTGAAGAATGGCATCATTCACCTCAAACTAGCCTCCAAATTGAGTTTTTACCCTCTAAGATCAATTGAAGCACAACTATCGGATTTTCAATTTTAAAAATCAATACGCATATATACGACCACAATCGACAATAGACTATCTTATTATGGTGTATGTAATGTAATAATGTCGAAGAACGACATCATTCTCTTCAAAATAGCCTCAAAATCTAGTTTGTACCGCCTAAGCTCAATTGAAGCATAACTTTCGGACCAGTGATTTTAAAGAGCAAGACGCTACGACCAAAATCCACCACACACTCCCATATTATGGTTAATGTAACGTAATAACGTCAATGAATGGCACCGTTCTCTTCAAAATAGCCTGAAAATCGAGTTTGTACCGTATAAGCTCAATTGAATCCACCACACACTCCCTTATTATGGTGTATGTAATGTAATAATGTCGAAGAACTATATCGTTCTCTTCAAAATAGCCTCAAAATTGAGTTTGTACCGTACCGTGTAAACTCAATTGAAGCATAAATTCTGGACTTGCAATTTTAAAGAGCAATACGCATATATATGACTGAAAATCATCACACTCTCCCTTATTAGGGTGAATGTAATGTAAAAATATAGAAGAATAACACCGTTCTCTTTAAAATAGACTCAAA
The DNA here is from genome assembly GCA_034509125.1 of Monilaria moniliformis. Classification (NCBI taxonomy): domain Eukaryota; kingdom Viridiplantae; phylum Streptophyta; class Magnoliopsida; order Caryophyllales; family Aizoaceae; genus Monilaria; species Monilaria moniliformis. Next base: position 787 of record JAYDZE010016818.1, read on the forward strand.
ATCGAGTTTGTACCATCTAATTTCAATTGTAGCACAACTCCCAGATTTGCTATTTTGAAGAGCAATATGCATATATACGACCATAATCCACCACAAACTCCCGTATTATGGTGTATGTAATGTAATAATGCGGAAGAACAACATCGTTCTCTTCAAAATAAAATCAAAATCGAATTTGTACCGTCTAAGCTCAGTTGAAGCATAACTTCCGGACTTGCGATTTTAAAGAGCAAGACACATATCTACGACCAAAATACACCACAAACTCCCTTATTATGGTGTATGAAATCTAATAATGTTGAAGAACTACATCGTTTAATTCAAAATAGCCTCAAAATCGACTTTGTACCGTCTAAGATGAATTGAAGCATAACTTCCGGACATGCCATTTTAAAGAGCAACACGCATATATACGACCAAAATCCACTACACACTCCCTTATTATGGTGTATGTAATGTATTAATGTCGACGAACGACATCGTTCTCTTCAAAGTAGCATCAAAATTGAGTTTCTGCCCCCTAAGATCAATTGAGGCACAACTCCCGGATTTGCGATTTGAAAGAGCAATACACTTATATACGAAAAAAAACCACCACACACTCCCTTATTATTGTTTATGTAATGTAATAATGTTGAAGAACAATATTGTTCTCTTCAAAATAGCCTCAAAATCGAGTTTGCACCGTCTAAGCTCAATTGAAGCTAAACATCCAGACTTGCAATTTTAAAGAGCAAGACATATATCTACGACCAAAATCTACCACACACTCCCTTATTATGGATAATGTAATATAATAACGTCAATGAATGGCATCGTTCTCTTCAAAATAGTCTGAAAATTGAGTTTGTACCGTCTAAGCTCAACTGAAGCATAGCTCTCGGATTTGCGATTTTAAAGAGCAGTACACGTATATACGACCAAAAACCGCCACACACTCGCTTATTATGGTATATGTAATGTAATAATGTTGAAAAACTACATTGTTCTCTTCAAAATAGCCTCAAGATCGAGTTTGTACCATCTAAGCTCAATAGAAGCACAACTTCTGGACTTGCGATTTTAAATAGCAATACGCATATATTTGATTGAAAACCACCACACACTCCCTTGTTATGGTGTATGTAATTTAAAAATCTCAAAGAACGACATCGTTCTCTTCAAAATAGCCTCAAAATCGAGTTTGTACCCCCTAAGCTAAATTGAAGCACGACTCCTGGATTTGCGATTTTAATGAGCAATATGCATATATAAGATAAAAACCCACCACACACTCCCTTATTATGGTGTATGTAATGTAATAATGTCAAAGAACCGCATCCTTCTGTTCTAAATAGTCTCAAAATCGAGTTTGTACTGTCTAAGCTCAATTCATGCATAATTTTCGGACTTTCGATTTTAAACAAAAAGACGCATACCTACGATAAAAATCCACCACACACTCCCTTATTATTGTTAATTTAATGTAATAACGTCAATGAATGTTATCGTTCTCTTCAAAATAGCATCAAAATCGATTTTGTACGGTACCGTCTAAACTCAATTGAAGTAGAAATTCAAGACTTACGATTTTAAAAACAATACGCATATATATGACTGAAAACCACCACACACACCCTTATTAATATGAATGTAATATAAAATTATCGAAGAACGACATCGTTCTCTTATAAATAGCCGCAAAATCGAGTGTGTACCCTCTAAGCTCATTAGAAGCACAATTCCCAGATTTGCTGTGTTGAAGAGCAATATGCAAATATACGACCAAAATCCACCACACACTCTACTATTATGGTGTATGTAATGTAATAATGCCGAAGAACGACATCGTTCTCTTCAAAATAGCCTGCAAATCGATTTTGTATCGTCTAAGCTCAATTGAAGAATAACTTCCGGACTCGCGATCTTAAAGAGAAAGACACCTATCTACGACCAAAATCCACCACACAGTCACTTATTATGCTTATTATGGTTTATATAATGTAATAACATCAATGAATAACATCATTCTCTTCGAAATAGCCTGAAAATTGAGTTTGTACTGTTGCAGCTCAATTGAAGCACAACTCCCGAATTTGCGATTTTAAAGAGTAATACGCATATGTATGACCAAAATCCACCAAAAATCTCTTATTATGGTGTATGTACTGTAATAATGTCGAAGAACTACATCGTTCTCTTCAAAATAGTCTCAAAATCGAGCATGTACCATCTAAGCTGAATTAAAGCATAACTTCTGGACTTGCAAATTTAAAGAGCAATACGCATAAATAAGACCAAAATCCACCACACACTCTCTTATTATGGTGTATATAACGTAATAAAGTCGAAGAACTACATCGTTCTCTTGAAAATAGCCTCAAAATCGACTTTGTACCGTCTAAACTGAATTGAAACATAACTCCCGGATTTGCAATTTTAAGAGCAAAACGCATATATACGACCAAAATCCACCACACGCTCCCTTATTATGGTGTATGTAATTTATTAATGTCGAAAAACAACATCGTTCTCTTCAAAGTAGCCTCAATATCTAGTTTGTAATGTATTAATGGCATCGTTCTCTTTAAAATAGCCTGAAAATCGAGTTTCTACCGTCTAAGCACAACTTAAGCACGACTCCCGGATTTGCGATATTAAAGAGGAATACACATATATACAAAAAAAATCCACCACACGCTCCCTATTCTGGTGTATGTAATGTAATAATGTTGAAGCACTACATAGTTTTCATCAAAATAACCTCAAAATCGAGGTTGTACCATCTAAGCTCAATTGAAGCATAACTTCCGGACATGCAACTTTAAAGAGAAATACGCATATATATGACTGAAAAATACCACAAACTCCCTTATTATGGTGTATGCAATGTAAAAATGTCGAAGAACGGCATTGTTCTTTTTAAAATAGCCTCAAAATCGAGTTTGTACAGTCTAAGCTCAATTGAAGCATAACTTCAGGACTTGCGATTTTAAAGAGCAAGACACATATCTACGACCAAAATCCACCACACATTACCTTATTATGGTTTACGTTATGTAAGAACGTCAATGAATAGCATCGTTCTCTTCAAAATAGCCTCAAAATCGAGTTTCTACCGTCTAAGCTGAATTGAAGCATAACATCCGGACTTGTGATTTTAACGACCAATACACATATATACGACCAAAATCCACCACACACTCTCTTATTATGGTGTATGTAATGTATTAATGTCGAAGAACGGCATCGTTCTCTTCAAAATAGCCTAAAAATCGAGTTTGTACCCCAAAGCTCAATTGAAACACAACTCCCAGATTTGCTATTTTAAAGCACAATATGCATACATACGACAAAAATCCACCACACAGTCCCTTATTATGGTTAATGTAATGTAATAACGTCAATGAATGGCATCGTTCTCTTCAAAATAGCCTGAAAATCACGACTCCGAGAGTTGCCATTTTAAAATGCAATACGCATACACATCACACACCCTATATGACTCACATCGTTCTTTTCAAAATAGCCTCAAAATCGAGTTTGTACCGTCTAAGCACAACTTTTGGATTTGCGATTTCAAAGAGCAATACACAGATATATGATAGAAAACCACCACACACTCCCTTACTATGGTGTATGTAATGTAAAAATATCGAAGAACGGCATCGTTCTATTCAAAATAGCGTCAAAATAAAGTTTGTACCCTCTAAGCTCAATTGAAGCACAACTCCTGGATTTGCGATTTTAAAGAGCAATACGCATATATACGACCAAATCCACCACACACTCCCTTATTATGGTGGATGTAATGTAGTAATGTCAAAGAACGACATCGTTCTCTTCAAAATAGCCTCAAAATCGAGTTTGTACCGCCTAATCTCAATTGAAGCATAACTTCCGGACAAGTGATTTTAAAGAGAAAGATGCATATCTATGACCAAAATCCACCACACACTCCCTTATTATGGTTTATGTAATGTTATATGAATGGCATCGTTCTCTTCAAAATAGCCTGAAAATCGAGTTTGTAGCATGTATGCTTAATTGAACCACAACTCCCAGATTTGCGATTTTAAAGAGCAATATGCATATATACGATCAAAATACACCACACACTCCCTTATTATAGTGTATGTAATGTAATAATGTCGAAGAACTGAATCGTTCTCTTCAAAATAGCCTCAAAATCGAGTTTGTACCCTCTAAGCTCAATTGAAAAACAACGGATTTGCGATTTTAAAGAGCAATATGCATATATACGACCAAAATCCACCACACACTCTCTTACTATGGTGTATGTAATGTAATAACATTGAAGAATTGCATCGTTCACTTCAAAATAGCCTCAAAAAATCGAGTTTGTACCCTCTAAGCTCAATCAAAGAACAACTTCCGGATTTGCGATTTTAAAGAGGAATACGCATATATACAAAAAAAAATCCACCACACACTCCTTATTATGATGTATGTAATGTAATAATGTCGAAGAACTACATCATTTTCATCAAAATAGCCTCAAAATCGAGGTTGTACCATCTAAGCTCAATTGAAGCACAAGTTCCGGACTTGCAATTTTTAAGAGCAATACGCATATATATGACTGAAAACTACCTCAAACTCCCTTATTATGGTGTATGTAAAGAAAAAATATCGAAGAATGACATTGTTCTTTTTAAAATAGCCTCAAAATCGAGTTTGTACAGTCTAAGCTCAATTGAAGCATAACTTCAGAACTCGCGATTTTAAAGAGCAAGACATATATCTACGACTAAAATCCACCACACATTACCTTATTATGGTTTACGTTATGTAATAACATAAATGAATAGAATCGTTTTTTCAAAATAGCCTGAAAATCCAGTTTGTACCGTCTAAGCTCAATTGAAGCACAAATCCTGGATTTTCGATTTTAAAGAGCAATACACATATATACGATCAAAATCCACCATACACTCCTTGATTATGATGTATGTAATGTAATAATGTCGAAGAACTACATCGTTCTCTTCAAAATAACCTCAAAATCGAGTTTGTACCGTCTAAGCTGAATTGAAGCATAACATCCGAACTTGTGATATTAAAGAGCAATACGCATATATACAACCAAAATCCACCATCCACTCACTTATTATGGTGTATGTAATGTATTAATGTCGAAGAACGGCATCGTTCTCTTCAAAATAGCCAAAAAATCGAGTTTGTACCCCCTAAGCTCAATTGAAACACAACTCCCAGATTTGCGATTTTAAAGCGTAATACGCATACATATGACAAAAATCCACCACAGACTCCCTTATTATGGTTAATGTAATGTAATAACGTCAATGAATGGCATTGTTCTCTTCAAAATAGCCTGAAAATTGAGTTTATACTGTCTAAGCTCAATTAAATATGACTCCCAGAGTTTCCATTTTAAAATGCAATACGCACATACATCACACTCCCTGTTATGGTATGTGACATGTAATAATATCGAAGAACAACATTGTTCTTTTCAAAATATCTTCAAAATCGAGTTTGTACCGTCTAAAGAGCAATATGCATATATATGACTGAAAACCACCACACACTCCCTTACTATGGTGAATGTAATGTAAAAATATCGAAGAACGGCATCGTTCTCTTCAAAATAGCCCCAAAATCAAGTTTGTACCCTCTAAGCTCAATTAAAGCACAGCTCCTGGATTTGCGATTTTAAGGAACAATACGCATATAATGTAGTGTAATGTAGTAATGTATTAATGTAGTAATGTCAAAAAACGACATCGTTCTCTTCAAAATAGCCTCAAAATCGAGTTTGTACCGTCTAAGCTCAATTGAAGCTTAACTTCCGGACTAGCGATTTTAAAGAACATGACACATATCTACGACTAAAATCCACCACACACTCCCTTATTATTGTTTATGTAATGTAACAACATCAATGAATAGCATCGCTCTCTTCAAAATAGCCTGAAAATTGAGTTTGTACCGTCGAAGCTCAATTGAAGCACAACTCCCGTATTTGCGATTTAAAAGAGCAATACGTATATATACGACCAAAATCCACCACACACTCCCTCAATATGGTGAATGTAATGTAATAATGTGGAAGAATGACATTGTTCTCTTCAAAATAGCCTCAAAATCGAGTTTGTACCGTCTAAGCTCAATTGAAGCATAACTTTCGGACTTGTGATTTTAAAAGCAAGACACATATCTACGACCACAATCCACCACACACTACCTTGTTATGGTTTATTTAATTTAATAATGTCAATGAATAATATCGTTCTCTTCAAAATAGCCTCAAAATCAAGTTCGTACCCCCTAAGCTCAATTGAAGCACAACTCCCGGATTTACGATTTTAAAGAGCAATATGCATATATACGACAAAAATCCACCACCCACTCCCTTATTATGGTGTATGTAATGTAATAATGTGAAGAAAACGCATCGTTCTCTTCAAAATAATAGCAAAATCGATTTTGTACTGTCTAAGCTCAATTGAAGCATAACTTCCGGACCTTCGATTTTAAAGAGCAAGACGCATATCTACGATCAAAATCCACCACACACTATCTTATTATGGTTAATTTAATGCAATAAAGTCAATGAATGGCATCGTTCTCTTCAAAATAGCCTCAAAATCGAGTTTGTGCCATCTAAGCTTATTTTAACCACAACTTCCTGACTTGCGATGTTAAAGAGTAATATGCATATATATAATTGAAAACCACCACACACTCGCTTATTATGGTGTATGTAATGTAAAAAATCATAGAACAACATCGTTCTCCTCTAAATTGCCTCAAAATTGATTTTGTACCCTATAAGCTCAATCGAAGAACCACTCCCGAATTTGCGATTTTAAGGAGCAGTACGTAGATATACGACCAAAATCCACAACACACTCCCTGATTATTGTGTATGCAATGTAGTAATGTCGAACAATGGCATCGTTCTCTTCAAAATAGCCTCAAAATCGAGTTTGTACCGTCGAAACTCAATCGAATAATTACACCGTTCTCTTCTAAATAGCCTCAAAATCTAGTTTGTACCGTGTATGCTCAATTGAAGCATAATTTCCGGACTTGCGATTTTAAAGAGCAAAACGTATATCTACGACCAAAATCCACCCACACTCCCTTATTATGGTTAATGTAATACAATAAAGTCAACGAATGGCATCGTTCTATTCAAAATAGCCTGAAAATTGAGTTTGTACCGTCTATGCTCAATTGAAGCACAACTCTCGGATTTGCGATTTTAAAGAGCAATAAACATAGATACGACCAAAAACCACCACACACGCCCTTTATATGGTGTATGTAATGTAATAATGTCGAATAACTACATCGTTGTGTTCAAAATAGCCTCAAAATCGATTTTGTACCATCTAAGCTTAATTTAACCACAACTTCGTGACTTGCGATGTTAAAGAGCAATATGCATATATATAATTGAAAACCACCACACACTCCCTTATTATGGTGTATGTAATGTAAAAATATCGAAGAACGACATCATTCTCCTCTAAATAGCCTCAAAATCGAGTTTTTACCCTATAAGCTCAATTGAAGAACAACTCCCGAATTTTCGATTTTAAGGTGCAATACGCATATATACGACCAAAATGCACCACACACTCCCTTATTATGGTTTATGTAATGTAATAACGTTAATGAATGGCATCGTTCTCTTCAAAATAGCCTGAAAATAGAGTTTGTACTGTGTAACCTTAATTGAAGCACAACTTCCGGATTTGAGATTTTAAAGAGCAATACGAGTGTATATGATCAAAATACACTATACACTCACTTATTATGGTGTATGTAATATAATAATGTCAAATAACTACATCGTTCTCTTCAATATAGAATCAAAATCAAGTTTGTGCCGCACTAAAATCCACCACACACTCGCATATATATGAAACCACCCACACTCCCTTATTATGGTGAATGTAATGTAAAAATATCAAAGAACAGCATCATTCACTTCAAATTAGCCGCAAAATCGAGTGTGTACCCTCTAAACTCAATTGAAGCACAACTCCCAGATTTTCTATTTTAACGAGCAATATGCATATACGACGAAAATCCACCACACACTCCATTATTATGGTGTATGTAATGTAATAATGCCAAAGAAGTACATCGTTCTCTTCAAAGTAGCCTCAAAATCGAGTTTGTACCGTCTAAGCTCATTTGAAGCATAAATTCCGGACTTGCGATTTTAAAGAGCCAGACGCATATCTACGATCAAAATCCACCGGACACTCCATTATTATTGTTAATGTAATGTAATAACGTCAATGAATGGCATTGTTCTCTTCAAAATAGCCTAAAAATGAAGTTTTTAAAGAGCAATTCCCAGATTTGCTATTTTAAAGAGCAATATGCATATATACGACCAAAATTCACCACAGACTCCCTTATTATTGTGTATGTAATGTAATAATGCCAAATAACGACATCGTTCTCTTCAGAAGAACCTCAAAATCGAGTTTGTACCGTCTAAGCTGAATTGAAGCATAACTTCCGGACTTGCAATTTTAAAGAGCAAGACACATATCTACAACCAAAATCCACCACACACTCCCTTATTATGGTTAATCTAATGTAAAAACTTCAATGAATGGCATCGTTCTCTTCAAAATAGCATGAAAACTGAGTTTGTACCGTCCAAGCTCAAATGAAGTACAACTCTCGAATTTGCGATTTTAAAGAACAATACACATATATACGACCAAAAACCACCACACACTCCCTTATTATGGTGTACGTAATGAAATAATGTTGAAGAACTATACTGTGTTGGGGATTTAATTACAATGAAGAAATTTTCCATTTTCCAGGATCTTTCCAGGATGATATAGATAAATTAATTATCCAATTTAATTTACAGATCTGCTATCTAGAATGCACATAAACACATAATTTAGAATTAAATCCTAAATCATGCTGCTACGGATTTGAATACTTATAATTTTTAGATCTCGAAAGATCTGATGATTGCTTGCGCCTTCTCCACGTGTAGATCTTGACATCTACCCTAGATCTTCTAACCTATTCTCAATTTCAAGTTTGAATACGGGTTGGGCAGTATCTATCATGCCCTATAGGACTAGAGAAAGAAGAAGAAAAGAAAGAATAACGTGAATCACGTAGAAAACGTCAATCATCCTCTGTTCTTTCTTCTCCTTTCTCTCCTGTTTATAGAACATGTATGTGCTAGGTTAGGGATCCAAGGAAGATTTGGACTGGGCCTCCCTATTGGGCTTTTACTGATTAAATTGAGCCCCAATTT
>JAYDZE010016829.1:0-10059 GCA_034509125.1 Monilaria moniliformis
GGTTTTGTACCTGTAACTTGATCCATAATAGAAGAGCCCTGCCGGCAAACTATATATTTATATGGGACCAAGTTCATTCCATCCCTTACTGCATTAACAATGCAACACTCCGCCACAGCATAATAGGCGGTCTTCTCATAGCGAGGAGCAGGACGATCAATCAAAATCACTGGTACATAGTCCGCACAACCATATACCTCATTAATTCTTTTAGCAGCCAAGTATGTTTCCTTTTTTACTTCCTGAACGTCCTTCCCAGAGCTCCTCGCAGGATTAAATATCTGAACCAACACTAGTTTACCTTGCAACTCTCGATGCTGTAGCAAGAGCTGTTCAAAAGCTAGCAACTTTAGACTGATGCCTTTGAATATATCCATATCATCAACTCCAAGAATTACTTTCTTGCCATGGAACTGTTCCTGTAATTCTTTGACTTTATTGCACGTAGAACGCAGATTCAACACAGATTCCAGTCTCCCCATGTGAATACCTACTGGGAGGATTTTAATGTAGACTGTTCGACCAAAGTAATCCAGTCCAATGTGCCCCCTCTTGGATTCATAGTCGAGGCCTAGCATTCTACCACAACAAGACAGGAAATGACGAGCATAGTCAAATGTGTGGAAACCTATTAGATCAGCATTTAGTAGTCCTTTCAGAATTTCATCTCTAACAGGCAAAGTTCTGTAAATCTCTGATGAAGGAAATGGGCTGTGAAGGAAAAAGCCAAGCTTGACACGGTTATAGCGCTTCCTTAAAAAAGTAGGCAGCACCATGAGATGGTAATCATGAATCCAGATGAAATCATCCTCTGGATTGGCTATCTCCATGACCTTATCAGCAAAAATCTTATTTGCAGACACATAGGCTTGCCACAGTTGTCTGTCAAATCGATCTCCGTGATCCGGGCACATAGGTAGCATGTAATGGAAAAGAGGCCAGAGCTGTTTCTTACAAAAACCGTAATAGAATTTTTTCTGGATATCAGGAGGAAGAAAAGTGGGCACACAATTGAATTCATCTAGAAGCCTCTGTGCAATTTCTTCCTGTTCATTGGATTCTATTTCAATCTTTAGAGATCCCACGTATATAACTTCAGTCTCAGGCGAAAACCCATCCTTCATTTGTAAATATAGTGAATCTTCATCCCAACTAAATCGCCATCTACTAGTCTCATTATCCTTTTGAGCTATCAAGGGCAACATGTTTGTCACAATAATTTTTCGCTCACGGGAAACAGATGATGTGCTATCTGAGTCAACATCACTGCTCCCATTACCATCACATATAATTCCAGGAATAGTCATCACCCTTGGAAGGCTTCTAGGAGTTGGAGGAACATCCGGAAATTCTCCAGAAGCCAAGTCAAAGAAATTTCCACATGATCTTGATGCCATGGCAAAAGAGGTTCTTCTAGATAGAGTCTCCAAGAACGTATTCCTCAGAAAGTGCAACTCCAGAAGTCAATGAAAAGGCTGGCAGTACTTTTGTATCCACAAGCCTACATCACAAAACAGAGCATGTTAGACACTAAATGTAAGCAGTACCACTTCTGCAATTTGGTTAACATAAGTCCTTCGGCACTCACTTTGTAAGACATAAGTTGCACAATAAACAAAGTAATAGGAATCAAAAGAGAAAAGTGAGATTTCAAGAATGCTCCATTAAGTTCTCCACAGACTAAATAGATACTCCAGCCACCAAGTATCACAGCATTCCAGTTCATCTAATAACAATGACAATCTAGCACGAAATCTAATGAAGCAGCCTATTGCACATGAAAGACAAAAATCATAATGATGAACCAAGATTTAGAGGAAAGCATAAAAAAAACTGTAAAGGAGAAACATTAAAATGCCACTTGCATTAGTAAATGTCCAAATTAAATAGCACTGGCTTATCACAGCATGCCCAGGTAACCAAAACATTTTATCGAAATCAACATGTTGATGTGTGGATAAGTGAGTAGACAAGAAACTGTTTGTAAATATTTAACAAACAAGAAAGAGATACATCTGCAGATCATGCTCAACAACATAGATGTCTAACAGAAGTTTATAGCTAGACTATAATACATGATTGCACTATTAAGAGTGCAAAGTGATAACAATAATATCTCAGAATCTTTGAAACTGAGTCAATTCAAATATCAGCCTCCAGAAATCATATTAAATTTCACAATCAGCATACAAAGCATAGAAATGAGTATCAAAACCTTCTTAGTGCAAGATTATCACACTGCAGTTATTTCCCACAAGTATTTTAAATGGTAATATTTCAGTGGAAATGACAAGAAGTCAAGGACCACTTGAAACAATATTAATATACTTGTAATGCTAGATACATTTAACAACCTAAGTACTATCTCATATGGGACAAACTTAATCAGATACCAATCGATATTGGTTTATTGCATGCGCTCACAATCTGATCACATCAGTTTAAAGATCTTACGATAACCAAACTCGCTTGCTTGAATACAAACTATATCATGATATATACATCCTTTTATGATATTTCAGCACACAGGTGCAATCATTCCGAAATATTTACGATTATGTCATTCTTTGCATATTCACATATTAGTTTATTGAGCTAAATGATTCCTGATATAAAAATAAAAAAATAAGAACAATTTTCTGCACCTAAATCGATATATCCACATCAGCCTTGAAGCAAAATCTCTATATTTGATCTTCTTAGCAAAAGCCAATAATCGCAGCAAAGGCACACCACATAAATGAATATTAGTTGCGGATGACTGAATTGCAGAAGTTCAATAACAGCTGTAAAATGTGCTCGAACCTCATATAGAAATTTTTAGTTGCGGATCAAAACTCAAAGCCAAACAGCAGTCATAATGCAATATTTTCATAAAAACGCAAGCAACAAATCGCAAGAGCCTTCACTATGCAGCTATACCTCATAATGCATAACTGGAGCCAAAGATTTAAGCTTTTGAAATATAACTCATTCAAAGGATGTTGTACGGATATATCGACGCAAGTTTCCAAAGTAGAGCATTTAAAGAAAGATAGAGGCAGATAAGAACATATGCAATGCAAATATACTTGTATAAAATGAATGACAGCTAAATTCATTGTTAACCAATAACAATTGATAGAACGTCTAAAGAAATCACTTGATAGAATGGCTCTCGTGCGATAAGATGTGCTAGAAACAACTGGCTAACTGAAGGTACTCAAAGCATTGAGTTAGTAAAATTCCACACAGACACCCAAAAAAATAGATTTATTCACCTTAATGTGAAACCAGTACGCGTCCAGCCTAAGAAAACAAAAAGAAGAAGATGTCTTCACCGCGAGCGTTCCTCGCGAGACTCCGAACTCAACTCCTATAAGCAGGAAAATAAACTCAAAATCACATCACAAAATATACTATAAAATTAAGTTGAACGCTACAAGATTAAGAAACGCAAATCAAAAAGCAAAAACCCACACCAAACTCCAAATTTTCATGTAGACAAATTCCACAACGCAATTAATTCACAGCAATCCAAGAGTCAAAATAAGAAGGAAAAAAAAGAAGAAAAAATAATAGAAAAGAAAGAAGACGCGGAATCGCTTACGGGGAGATCGCAATAAGCCGTCCAAGTCAGCACCGATTAACCTTCCGAAATTGGTCCACTGACAGTGGTTGGAGAAAATTGAAGGAGCACCGAACAAAACAGATACAAAGAAGAAATTGAGAAATGAGAGTTTGTGCAGATGGATATAGTTTTCTAGAGAGAGAGAGATAGAGTATGTGAATTTAGAGATGGAGAGAGAAAGATAGATAAAGATGATATATAAAATGCGCAAGTTTGAAATGTTAAGAGTACAACTGGCTTAAGTTTAGATAAAAAAAAATATAAAAGAAAAATGTAAATGAAGTGGAAAATGTGGTAAGATAGAAGTGGATAAAGATGAGGAGTCTCTACTGTAGTCCGGTGGTTTGAACTAACCCTAGTTCCCATCTCACATTTTCATCCTTATTTGCCCCTACTTTCTCCTTATATTACCTCCATTATTTTATTCATTTTCTTTATTATTATTATTATTATTATTATTATTATTATTATTATTATTATTATTATTATTATTATTATTATTATTATTATTATCATCTTTTCTTTGTTTGTTATATACCAATCTCCGATTCATTATCTTTCCTCTATCACTTTTCACATTCTTTATGAAAACTAAATATTACATATTTGATAGTAAATAATATGTATTTTGTTTTACAAACTAAGAAAGTGGAAATTTTTATTTCTTTTGCTCTTATTTATAATGCATAATATTAAAAGTGTAAAAATTCATACTTGTATAAGAAAAAATACAATAGTCATATAAGACGCATAAAAGAAAGTGGAAATTAATTAAATTATTCAATTATGATGAGCATAGGATTAGGTTGTGTAGGTTTTTAAAAGGTTAATAGTGATTTTTAATAAAAGAAAATGGTGATTTTGGGGCATTGTTTATGGAGGGAGGTGTGCAAGTTGCTTGAAGCATTTTAATTGGATAATCTGAAGTCAAATGTAGATATGCAAATCACTAGTGCTTCCAAATTGTTATTTAATTTGGCACCAATAAAAGATAAATAAAAAAAAAGAAAGAAAAAGGTTAGTACTGAGTACACCACCCGTAGGCTGCATAATTTGACTAACCAAGAAGGGGATATAACATAATATATACATATCGATTATTAAAATAATCAAAGAAAGACATTCTAAAGTTTGGTGTGCTCAAATATTTGTAGCAACTAACTTAATCTTAAATCCATCCAACCTAAACTTACGCTCATTCTTTATATATATATATTTATTTATTTTTTAATTGAATATGGTTTCTTGGACCTACAAAGGCCAGACTTTTTATTACAGCTAAATATTGATCCAACATTATTTAAACCGAATCTAAGTTATCTTTAAATTTAAGTGAGAGTCAATTACACACCAATTTTCCAATAATAGGTCATTGTCTTTTAATTAATTTTCTCAATGTTGTATGTGTTTTTGTTTTATATAAAGTGAAAATAGATAAAATCAACTTTGTAGACGCAACTATGAGTACGTGATTTATTTATTTATTTTGCTTCTTCTTAACATAACATCTCAAATTTTATTTTTGTCTACTTAATAAGTACTTATTAGTAGTAGAATTATTTGAATTGCATCTCGGGGTCTTGATTGGTAATTCGTGCGATTTCTTTTTTCTGAGTAAATTATCTATATAATTTTTTATACACTAAAGTAATTACACCCTTTAATTTGTCTAGCTTTACTATTTGTCTTAAACAAGACTTTCCAAGAAAATCTGAAAACAATGGATTTTCTTTCCTAAGAATTTGATGAATTCCTTGATCTATGTTTAGTTACAATTACACACCACATAATTAACGACTTAAATACGTACGATTTACTTATAACTTACCTCACTAGTACATACTTAGCATAGTCGTCAAATGCTAGATAAAACATTATATGTATATATATATATATAATGCAATTCATTAGTAGATAAATTCCACTCTGTAGGCTTAAATGCTATACAAAATTGCAATTGGTATTTGCCATTTTGGCATGCAGTTCATAGAGATGGTAGAACGCAATAATTACCTGTGACCAGTTTATCTACAATTATTTCCCTAAAAAGAAGATTATCTACAATTAGTAATTAATGTGCTTAAACAATGCAGTAAAGTCGCGATCTTTGGTATCTTTATAATTTAAGAAAAATTAATAAATATGCCGGGTGTGACCCAAATTACAATATATATATATATATATATATATATATATATACTAAGGGACTGGAGCCAGAAAATTTTTTAAGGGTAAGCTTCACTGTGTTATTCTAGTTTTTGTCATGTTGAGAAGGTTGTTTTTTTTTAGTTTTTTTGGCTATTTAGTTCCACAAAATAAGCTTGTACAAGAAGGCTTCTTGAGGGCAAAAGCTCCTTTTGCCCTATTTTCTTTTCTTCTTCTTCTCCCACAAAGTATACTTTTCTTCCCCAACACCACATTATTGGGTCTTCTCCGACCAAGAATTTGTAACATCGCTGCAACGACGGGAGGGTCGAACGTCGATAGCTTCTGGCGTATCTCAAATTTTCAAGAACATAAAGAAAAAAATGTGAGGTGGACTAGAGCCCACGCTAGCCCAAGCATGGCTCCATCCCTATATATACTGCTCCTCCGCCTATGGCTAGGACCGGCAAATTATGAAGGATGCAATTTGAACTATAGAATAAATACTGGTAACATCTAAAACACAAGTACTACATATTTTTATTAATTATTATTTATTTCAAATGTGTATTGCGAGTGTGCAGAAAATTTAACATCCTAGATTAAAATTTCAAGCATGAAATCAATATAGTTTCAAGAGTAATCTTTGGCGCAATTTGGCGAATTTGTAGGGTATGATGACGAACAAACTATCATAGCTATAAAAATATGTAAACATTTCATACAAACGAGCAAATTAAAAGTTGGATACTCGATAATGAAATTTATATTCGTATTTGTTTTATTAGGAGTTTAGTATTTCATTTATTGCAATAAGAGAAAGCAATAAGCCGTCAAGCATTTTTTTTATTTTTTTTTAATCAAAATTTGTTGCCTTCAATTAAATGCACTTTATCCATTTCGCCTTTATCTCGTGCAATTATTGCATCTTCACCAATGGAGTAATATTTAAGCACGTGCTAAATTATGTCAACTGCAATGTTTTATATATGGATCTGCCTGCATATCATCTGCTGCACTCTGTTTATATAAATTCTACATGCAATAAACGTTATTCTATTATTTAAATTTATTATTTAAAAAGTGAAATTCGATTTTTGAAAAACCTCAAAATAAATTTTCTTTTACTGTTATCTTTGAGCTACAACTTAGAGTATGCCCTAATATCTGTAATGTTTAGTGTTGCTTTAATGTAACTTGTTTACCCACGATTTTTTTTTTTTTTTTTTTTTTGTAAATAAATATATTGGTTATATAACTTGAGAAAAATCATTTTGTGTTTTCACTAAATTATGACAGGACATATCTTTTTATCTCTCAAATGATATGAAATTGTTCTAACTACGATAAGATTGAATATACAATTCACCATACAGGCTGAATTTTTATCATATAAACAGACAACTTTGTTATTCAAATAGAAAAAAGATATCCAGTTGGTCAATTAATATCCTTAGATAATTAATTTTCATCTTGTATTGCTTTAGTTGGATTTTGTAGAGTTTATTGTACCAAATTATTATTTTGAAATTTATTGTCACTTTTGTTAGATATAAAATGATTATTAGAGTTAATAAATTAAAATCTAAGGTGTATAATATTTAAAATTTCAATTTTTAAAAATAAATATTAGTTGTAATGTATTATTTAATTACAAAAATTATTAAAAAATTAGTATAATAATGTTGGACACAGTGGATGGGATGATGGGACACAAAAAATAGAAAAATAAAATCTCATCTGCAATATTTCATATAGAAATATATCGGCGCACTGAGGTGGGAATGAGCAAAAGACAGCACGCCGCTGCTCGACGGTCACCGGCCCCACCTCCACTGCGGTTCCGAGCTGGAATGTACGATTTCGGATAAGATTCCTCGTACACGTCACCCGCATTCTCCAAAACGTTTTGCTTTCATTTCATTTTTAGGATGGGGGGGTGTTCATTACTATTTCAATATTCAAGACTTCAAGTACTCTCCAGTTTTTAGCAAGGGATTATCTTAAAAAATTAAAATTAGTTCATAACAAATAAGCATTTAAATTACTAGAAAAAAATTACCCCATTATTATTATTATTATTATTATTTTATTTTTTTTAATTTTTTTTTTAAAAATTAATCCCATTACTTCTAGCCTGCAGGTTTCATTCCACGTAGCTATAGTTTCCATTTTTAACATTTTCTGACACAATCTGGACAATTGTCACCCTTTATCTTAAAATTTATTCGTAACTAAAGGTCTTTTTTATTTTTTGTATATATTTTATTTTTATTTTGCATAATTATGCAGCTTTTTATAATTATGCGGGTGCATATGAGTTGTAATTCAAAGAAAATATTATACAAATGTTCTTTACAACAATTAATTATACTTCATCCGTTCACAAAAAAATACTTCCTCCTTTCCTTATTAATAGAGGCGTTTCTTTTCAGCACAAAAATTTAGAAATAAATATTTAGTGTTGTAAGTGGGTTTGGTAATAAAGTAGATAAAATGTTTTCATGTTTTAATTTTAGTTTTGATTTATTTTTGTAAAAACATATTATTAATTATTATGCAATTAATTTTCTTAGGTTGATATTCATTTTTTATTCAATATTTAATTTTTATGTGTTTTTGCCTTTATTTTATTTTCATGTTTGATAAATTGAGTATCAGTGCAAATAAGATAAAAGGAATAAACTAATAACATTTTCATTCATAAAAAGCTTACAAAAGTCTGGTGGCAAACTATGAAATTTTTATTCATGAGTAGATTAAGCAAAATTACAAAATCCGGTGCCATTTATTTTCTCTATAAGTATATACAGCAGAGCTATTAATTTCTCCAACTATTCAAACATTCAATTACTCCAGCAACTTTTTAAAAAAGATGGGGCGCACATAATCTCCTCAAAATTTAAGAACCAAGTGGTAAATTTATTCTCGGAAAGTGCATTGATGGTGGCCTTCCTCGTGGCACACTAAATGAAGCTCGAGAGAAGTTCAAAATTTGCTAGAAAACATGCACCTGTATTATACTAGAATGCTGCAAAATAACAACAACATAGAGGAGAAGCCATAAAGTTAGTAAGTCAGAGGAAGTGCAAGCAATATCCCCAAAAAAATGTGCTTGATGTTGTTCTACTAAACAGTCTACATTATTTTAAAATGAGCAATCTCTTTTGTTTAGCTGCTGAGTTTGGATGTTCTAAAATCACAGTTTGGAGATGGGTGAATGTAGGTCTGATCAGACCACATACTTCAGCCATACAGAGCGATTTAATAGCTCCAAACAAGTTGTTACGCTTGCGATTCACACTAGAAGCATTAAAACTAAACAAAGTTCTAAATAAGATCAAGTTTAGTAACATGCACAACACTGTACACATAGATGAAAAATGGTTCTATATCACACAAGGGTCTCAGAAGTTCTAATTAGCACATAGGACATGTAAAAGCAAAAAAATTCATCTCAAAGATCATGTTCATGTATACAGTTAGCAGACCATTGTTTGCGGAGCATAGATAAGTGTTGTTGAACGAAAAAAAATAGAAATTTTTACATTCACAAAACAAGTTCCAGGAAAAGATCAAGCAAGAACTTAAATGCAGGGACATTAGAGACTAAGCCTATTGAAAGCATCACAAAAGAGGTCATTAAGAAGTGTTCGATCACCAAGGTAATGTATGCATTACATTAATGCTTTCAATATATGCACAACATGTATGGATTATAGTGTGTCAAACACTTAATGCACAACATGTATGCATCACATCTCAAGGCCATGGGCTGCAATCAGGGAATTGACATGGTTGTTGAAGCATTAGGTATTTCAAGGGATGTTTCAAATGCAGTTTAACTTTGCATGTTGGCTTTTTTTTTTTTTTGTAAAGCTATAAGGCTGCACTTTTGATGCATTTTGTTTTTTTGTAAAGCTATAGGACTGCACTTTTGATGCATTTTGTGCATACTATGAATAAAAATGACAAGTTTCTTTTGTGCATTTAACCAACATATCTCCAAATAGAATACAGTCGAACAACATAATATCCCATATTTCGGCAAATTTCTGGATCTGGTAGGATCCAGAAAAAAGGTTCCCAAAAGGGAACCTTTTTTTTAATTTCCCACTAGGGGAAAAACGCATCTGGGAGATGCGACTTCACATAAGTGATTATGTGAAGTCACATCTCCGAAATTAGACTTCACTTAAGTGAAGTCTCATTTGGGACATGCGACTTACTCAGCGAAGTCCCACCCGGCCGGGTGGTGTGACTTTCAGCTCCACCCGGCCGGGTGGTGTGATATTCGGTACCAG
>JAYDZE010016840.1:0-10057 GCA_034509125.1 Monilaria moniliformis
TACATGAGAAGAGTGCAGTTGAGCTCCCGGGTCACATGACTAATTGACATTAATTTATGTGACAATGATGGGACATAGAGGCAATTTGAAATCCGTAAGGTGGGCGAAATCTGGATAGTTCCAGCCCCTTTAACTGGAGCAAGTTCAACATTGGCTGTCTGAACATAAGTTCGAGTAGGTAGGGACAATTCAATAATGTCATTTTGGTCATATGTCATAGTGTCTGTGGCCCCGCAATCAAAAATCCACCCTTTACATTTCTCTTTATTCACAGTTAGATGGGCCATTGCTACTTCTGAGTCATCACTAAGAATCTGAAATCTATTTTTACACAAAATAGAGGTATTTCTAGTGTGAGGTTCAGATTCTAAATATTCAGAATTTGGGGGCAGTCTAGCAGTTTGGCACACATGTGAGGGCTGGTATAATATTTCTCTATTTGCGGGGGTTGTTTCAGCAATACCACAACTTCGGGGGTTCACATATGAATTTGCATCACTAGAGGGACTTGCATGTAAAAGGTGGGGTTCAAAACATAAATAGGGGGTTTTGGAAGGGTTTGGTTGTGAACCAAACCCTTTACCTTCATAGTTGCTTCGACTCATTTGGGCGTACGCCCTAGCCGTCTCCTCCCCCATTTTCTCGCCTGTTTGCCGCCCGCCGCTGTTGGAGACCTCTTGGTTTCCCGACGGCGTGGCCTCGGTTCCGCCTTGCTCTGTCATTCCCACGGCCGATTTCCCTCTAGCAGTGGCCGATTTGTGGTTGTCTTCCCACCACTCGGGGTAACCCACGATCTGAAAACACGAGTCTCTCGTGTGTTTCGTCATCCCACAGTGTGTGCAATATAGGTGGCTCTTATCCACCTTCCCTCGCTGTGATGGGTTGCCTGAGCGAGAGTTGTCGGTTCGAGGGTTCGTCCCCTTTCCGGCCGGATTTCTCTGTTGGAATCCCGATTTTGGTCCAGTTGGTCGCATCCCGAATCCTGCCCCAATGTCTCCTTGTCCCTGTGATGTACCCGTCGGCAATCCAAGTGAGGCAGTCTGGACGGTAGCCGGCTTCAAAATTTGGAGCCGTGCGGCCTCCCTCCTCACGGTGGAGAAGGCCGTTTCGGCTGAGGGAAGCGGAGTTGTCTTGATGATGTCCTTCCTAACACTATCAAAGTGTTCACTGAGTCCAGATAGAAACTGGAAAAGCCTTCGGGTTTGGAGTAGTTCTTGGTATTGTGAGACCCCTTTTTCACAACAGTGCAGCGGAGTGGGTTGTCGCATGTCGATGTTTAACCAGATTTCCTGGAGTTTGTTCCAGAAATCCTCTAGGGTTTGATCCCCCTGTGTTACCTTGTTAGCCCTTACCTCTAGATCGTAGATCTGGAAGGGGTCTGTTTCGCTCCCATATGTGACGAGTAGCCTATCCCATACGGCCTTCGCTGTCTGATGGTGTGCGAAGTTTGTCATCAGCTTTGCCTCCATATTTGTGATTAGCCAAGATAGAACGGTAAGATCGTTCTCTTCCCAACGGTAATACGTCGCATCCCCGGTTGGTGGTGGTTGTGGTATGCCCGTGATGTGGCTAAGTTTGCCTCTGCTTCCAATAGCCACACGCATGAGACGTGCCCACAACGGATAATTGTGGCCGTCTAGTTTGATCGAGAGGATCACGTTTTCTGTGTTCCTCATATGTTGATATTCTGTGGGTTTAGTTTCTGACATGGTGTTTTGGTTGTTTTGCAGGTTTGTTTGGTTTTATTCGGAACGATGATGAGCTTGAATCTGAGTTCCAAGGATCATCCGTCGCTCTGATGCCATGAAGACACGAGAGAAAGAGATTTCATAGGGCTAGTTTGATTGTAATTCTGTTATGTTTATTCATATGTTCAAGTATCCTTTTAAGGATTTGTACAATGTTTATCTATGGAAATAAAAAGGTTACAATATCTTCCTTGTTTAGTTTGATCCTCTTTCCTTTCTTCTCTTGATCCGGATCCTCTTCTTGATCTTGTCAACATTCAGTACTTTGGATGCAAAAACTTTAGTATCCTAATAAAGCAAAGACTATTGTAACTGGCAATCTTTAATGACAAGAAAAATAATGAACTAATTTACAAATTGGAATAACACCATGATGATCTGACCTAACCTACATAACTTAAGGTTGGATGAAAAGAGCACATAATGACTGCACATGAATTAGTGTTGTTAGGGGCACGGGGTGCATTGGGCTGATTAAAAAAAAATTCGGGGCGGAGGGCGATAGAGCGACGGCGCGCGCCCCACGAATCGGGGCGCACTAATGCAATTTGCAGCAAAAACACAAATTAATGGCATAATTAATGTGTGAGAGATATATATAGCAACCTTCAGGTTATCATGGTCGTTGTGCGACATTCAGTGTTGTTAAGGGCATGGGGCGCATCGAGGTGATTAGATAAAAATCTGGGGCATGGAGCGACGGAGGGTGTGCCCCACGAATCAGGGCGTACTTATGCATTTTGCAGCAAGAACACACATTATGGCAGAATTAATATGTGAAAGAGATATATATATATATATATATTGGAAGTAAAGAGAGATATTGGGAGTGCAAAGGTTTAAATGAAGGTATAAATTAGTATAAGTGTCATGTTTGACAGTTGACACATTTATGGCAACCATTAATGGCGAAATTGATGAGAATTAATGGCGAAAATAATGAGAATTAATGGCAAAATTAATGAGATAGAGATATTGGGAGTGTAGATTGCATTAGTGCAGAGAGAGATATTAATGGCGAAATAAATGTGACCACGTATCCAGCACCTAGCAGCTTCCCAGGCGCGCCTCGCTCGCCCCAGCGCGCGCCGAGTGCGCCCCACGTATCCAGCTCGCCCCAGCCTTGTTGGGGTGATTCCATCGTGGCCCTGCGCCCTAGGCGCGCCCCAAGCGCGATTTTAACAATACTGTCGTGAATATCATAATATTAACCTCAAAAGCAAAAGAAGAACTACTCATCTGAAAACAGCAACAGCTTGTACAAATCTCCCTCTTGAAACATGAGTAAGAAGAATCATTTCAAATTGATATATTGTAAAGAGATTGGGATATAATTAAGCTCATACGTAGCTTGCATTGGGATATAATTAAGCTCATAAGTAGCTTGCAGGGGATAAAGTAGGGAAACATTGGAAATCATCCAATGAGACCAAAGAGGTAAAAAATACATTTATCCACTCAGGTAAAAACATTTATAGAACTAATAAAACAAACCAAGGAAGCATAAACGAAGACAACAAAAAAATACCGGTGATGAAGCTAATATCAGTTACAGAATTATCGAACAAGTACCAAAAATATGTTTAGAAATATTGATTAGCACTAAACTCTCACCCTGACATGCAGCCCTCAATTGAGCAAGGCCTTCAGCATCATGAATTTGATGCTGCAACAATTTGTACCTACATAAGGAGGCCTTGAGATATGATCAGGGACAGGAAATCCTGGTGATACCCTTCCACGCCAAGAAAGCAACTTGGGAAAAAAAATTCACTCTCTAAAATATTGTTTTGAACTAAAAAAATAAAATAAAAGAGTTTTAAAAAACAATGTAACATGGTAGTTTTTTTGCTCGTGCATTAACACAAAGTTAGCTGAACTGAAACGATCTAAGCAAAAAGAAAAATGTTAAAAACTTGGAAGCTAGTAAATTAATAAGCTCAGATTAAGATTACAAGTTGATTTTTTACGATCTAGAAGATCTTAATGGCAATGACTTCCTCATTTCAGCCTTAGCAAAATCAAATTTATGTTAGCTAATCATGCTTCCAATGAAACATAAATTCAAATGCTATATTTCAACTTTCAAGAACCTTCAAAATTATTTTTGTATAAAACCTGAGCTATGAAATTACAGTAAGCAGTCAATATCAATCAGGATAAAGTTTATTTTAACTATTTATCGCAACTACAGCCAAGATCTTGCAAGATTACTCTCAAGCTTCAAAAAATATTAAACCAGTTGTGATATCGATCTATTTCTTGCTGATTAGCTGTGGGAATCATCTTTAATTATAGTTTATTTGTTTATAATAATTAGGAGTCTTGTTAGTAGTAATTGTTTAGAGATGGACTTTATCTTTAGAGTTAAGTGAGGAATCTTTAGTAGATTGTTATAAATAGGGTTTATGTTTCTCAGTTTTAGTCATCCAACAATTGTTGTGTGTAGCCCTCTTTGAAAGTGTGGCACAAAAAGAAATACCAAGAATAAATCACCCATGAAGAGGGCCACACCTCTTATTTTTTTATTCTTCATTTTTAGTCAATGCATACCAAGTGTTCGACAAAATTCCCTATAAAAATACTTCGAATTTTACCCAACATATCGCTCAAATTCGTTCATTTTTTTATTGGGTTATTGATGGTCGATAATTTCCACTCATCCTTTGTAGTTCACAGATTGAGAATTTCACAGAATATTTTTTTTAAAAAAATTCCAACTTAATTTTGTCAGAATTTTCGTATTTTTGTTCTCTACATTGCGATTGAGATTGAGATGTTGAGGAAAAAGATAGAGAGAAAGGGAGATGAGAAGAGGGAATAGAGATTTTTTTTTTTTTAAATTTCACTCACTAAAATGACATCATTTAATGTACATTTGCGCCACGTCATTAATTTTTAGACACGTATGTGTCACGTCAATAATTTAAGACATGCATGCCACCATTTTTTGTCATGGGACAATTCCGAAAAATGTCAAAGTCATGATATTAGTGGCTGATTTTGAAACTTATGGGATTAACCAGAATTTGACAAAATTTCATGATTTTTCTGGCAATTTGCCTAAACAAGACGGCGTCGTTTTGTATCTCAACATACGACATCGTTTTAGTTACCGGACGTTTTGTCCACGTAAGATTTTTCGTCGGCCAAATCAGCAATAATTTCCCCCCAAATCAAGCGTCGTGGGACAATTGCGAAAATAGTCAAAGTCATGATATTAGCGGCTGATTTTGAAACTTGCGTTACTGACCAAAATTTGACCAAACTTCATAATTTTTCCGACAATTTGCCTAATATTGGAGTACATTTGGGCTGATGCTTTGGGCTTAACAAAGCATACCCATTATTTGGGTTAGATGGAATCCATTGGACTATTTAGCCTATAGCCTAATGTACCACTTTGATTTGTAATAAATTCGACATATTCAATTTTGTTCAGTTTAAATGTCGTCGGAACAAATTCGAAGTGCTAGAAAATTGGCTTCTCAAATAAAAATGCTTGGAAATTGGAGTCACAGAATTGCAACATATAAAAAAATGGTGGTACTATTAAAATGTTTTATAAGTTGTATATAATATCAAAACATGACAAAAATATAGTCTATTCAACAATTATCCCTAAAATACGTACTCACATTTTGCTCCACATTAGGCTTGCCTTACTGCATTTAAAAAAGAATACCATTGTGGTTTAATTTATCGTGCTCAAATTTGTTTTTCATATATGAAATAATAAAAGTTCTTTATGTGAGTAAAATTTACACAAAGAAAGTACGAGAGGTGCAATCCACAACAGAGAACAAAGGATTAAACGATACACGACAAATAAAAATCACGACACAACAAGACAGAGATGTATTGCAAAATCTAATTTTGATTATCTCCACTAAATCTCCATCACTTGTCACCAAATTCCTAAACACCACCCCATTTCTGTGGATCCAAATATTCCAAGCAACACAAATTTACAAAGTTTTCCAAATCTCTAAGATTCATTTCTTTCTTGCTAATTTATTAGACAAATATGGCTGATGTAATGAAGCCCAAGCCAACTATAACACTTGGCCCATATGTACATGAATGTATCGGGATTTGGGATTGTTTCGAAAAACAATAAAAGCAAAAATGCAAATGCATTGAACTTGCTATATCGAATTACCATACATATGTGCTAAAAATGAGTGATGCTAAATAGCCACATTATTGCTGCTCATATGCGGATTTTTTTGAAGAAATCAGATTGATTCAGTTAAAATTAGTTCACCTAATGAATTGAATTTATAGTCTCTATCTAAAATTGGTGGAAAATTACTATTATATAAATGAATATTAATGTATTATTATTTTTTTGAATACATTAATTATTATACTATTGTTTGGGTGGCCACAATGTGGCCGCTCAGCTTTGTTGCTCAAAAATGGACAAGAAATATCAGTTGGAGTTTGTTCGCTACAAATAAGGTATGTAAACATGAAAAGGCAACCCGTTTTATAGCCCCATTGGATCACCAAACATAGGAAACGTCCTCAAAATTGTCGGGCTATGTATCATTATTAATGTGAACAATAAACTTGAATTAGTGCAAGTTGCAAGAAATGAATAGATATCAAATGAATTGCTGTTGCTAGTGGCATATATATGCGCGTCTCTCTTCAAGACAAAGTCATTGTTTTCGCTCTACCCCTAAAATCCACCTAATTTACTTGACTAAATTACCACACATAAAATTTAAAGAATATAAATAATACTATAAAATATAAAATGACCCCAACAAAAAAAACTAATTGATCATTTGTGGAAAAGTATATCATTATGTAATCTTTTTGGATATACTGAAGTGTGTGTTGGCTAGTGGTAGAGTGATTAATGTCTGAAACCAAAGTTCTTAACTACATTGTATATAAAATAATAATAATATAGATTAAAATAGAATAGAGAGTGCTGGAAATGACGTGTTAAACATGCTATGAAACAGAGTATGGTTGGAGATGCTCTAAATGAAACTCAGAATATATAATTAGATAAATCATCATCTCGATCTCAAAATGCCGTATAAACCTGATTGGCTTCGTTCCAATTATTTTCTCTGGGTGTGTGCGTGAGAGAATATATATTTGTAATCAAGTGTGGCATGAACGTGACTAAAGCAAGAGATTTTGTCAACAGGGGAAGTTGCCAAGAAAATGCAAGAGCTAGCCAAGACAAATAATAGTATAATCTCACTTGTCTATCAATAAAATGAAAAAATGAAAAAATTGTTTCTCTAATAATGTATGTGGAATTAAATATGATAAAGTACAATTCAATTGATAAAAAGTTTTTTTTTTCAGTCAATAGTTTGGATATTTAGAGTCACTCAGAGGAGGTTCCGTTGTGGGTGTATATATTAATATATAGCTCTAGAAAAAAAAACATACGGAACAATATATGAAACTTTCAAAAGGATTATGAAATTGATAAGTGAGCTGTTTCTTTTTCAAACACATTAGCCTAATTAATTTGGACGAAGACAGTTTGCTCTTAATAATTTGTTGTTCGGATAATTTAATTTTGTACTTGAGAGACGCGGACCACCACATGTACTTCTCACAATGATCCAAAATTATTCACAAATCAATGCCATAATTAGGCCAATTGACGCATTGCTTCACATCCTAAATATATAATCGCTATGTAAAGCCAAATATATACTAGTATAATTAGGTCTATTATTGTTTGTTTGACTACAAGCACTCCAACTTAATTGCATGAATATAACTATGTATATCCACATTAGATAAACAAGTTGACACAACTATACAAATATCTTTGACATAACTATTTTTTTTTGTTTTTGATTTGAGAAGTTCAAATCCCATTTATTAAACACACACACACACACTCACGTACATAGGGATTCGCTTGTTTGCTAAGTAATATTTAAATATTTTTTAGTAGCCCTCGATGATCAAAATTAGACGCACGGCAAACTCGTTAGTCTAAACAATAATGTTTGTCGATGGAAATATTTAATATAATTAATCCAAAAGAGAAGGATTTTACGGTCTTTCGAGATCGGATTTTGGTGATACGGTTCTGCAATGGGATGAATCTGAAAAATCAGATTAATTCATGCATCATATAATTTTGGTATCCGATAAAATCTTACACGGATCATGGAAAATATTAAGCAGAAATCATGTGAGAAGATACACACAAGTGGTAATATTTTGCAGGCGGTGATTTTTTTTATATATATATAATAAAGTGTGCTTTACACACTGATTGATTTCTTTGCATCAATACACAAGTACATAATTCCTTTCAAATGTCATAAAGATGCAGAACGAAAGCAATTCAAATATTGCATAACTTGTCCACTGCATGCCGTCGTGTATCAAGATTCATTTATATAATTCTACAATATTATCTCTATGCGTAAGATATCATATCAGTAAAGGGTTTTCATTTCGCTCACTTATACTTTTATTATTATTATTATTATTATTATTATTATTATTATTATTATTATTATTATTATTATTATCCAATTTGGTCGGTTTATATTTGGCTGAACTTTCAAATTAGTCACTTAAGATATGAAAGCTTTACTAGCACCAAATCACAGAAAGACACACAAACATAAAGAAGAAGAAATGGAAGTATGAGAAAATAATGAAATTGACAGTTGTTTGTATCCCATTTTATGAAAACCTAAAGCTGGAGCAAGACTTCCTTTTAGTCAATATTACTGTACAATTGGAGGTTTTACAAGTTGCAACATCGCCATCTCACGCCCTTTCCCAACAACAAGAAAAACTAATTGTTACAAAACATTAATAATCCTTTGTTTCTTGCCGCAATCCAACCCCATAATCTCCATCTCCCTCATCCTCTTCCCACTGCCGCACCTATCCCCGCATTCCGCCTCAAATATATTCACCCCAAACAACCTCACCATCTGAACCCGCTTCGAACCGCCCGCCTCAACCCCACTGCCGTTCCTCACTTTCCAATCAATGTACAGCTGCTTATCCGCCCCGGTCGACCGCTGGAAACTCACACTATCCCCGGCCTGCAGATCCTTCTCCTTCACGAACCGGCTCCACCCCTTGGTTAGCACATAGCTCTGGCTGCTATTCCAATACGAATATCGAAATCTCCAAACTTTCCCATTCACATCTTCAAAATTCAACAAAACTCCTTTACTACTATTTCCGCTCTGCAATGGAAAGTGTTTCTCGGCGTGCTGTTTAGGTATCACCAGCCGATTGAGTTTGCCCACGTCGCTCGGCGTCACCGCCTTCTCGAATAGCATCTCGCGCGCCTTCGCCGCGGCGGCCAAGAGGTTTTGGTTCGGCGATCTATTCCCGCCGGCACCGAAGCTACGGCGGCTCTGCTCCAGCTCGTCATTGTACGTGTGCTTTCTCAGCATGTCGACGATCTCCACTTTCGAGTGCGAATTGAGGAACGCGGCCTCCGCCTCGTCCGGGTCGGATTTCGACAGCGGCTTGAAATTGGTGATGGCGTCACGCCCGCGGAAGCGCTGCGCGGCGGTGTCGTAGGCGCGTGCGGCCTCGTCCTCCTCGTTGAAGGTGCCGAGCCACACGCGCTGGTGCTTCTCGTATATTTGAGCGCCCCAGCGGCCGTTGGGCTGAGGTACGACGCCTTTGAACCGAGAGGAAGCCAGCTTCCTCGACTCCGCCTCGACGCCGTTCTCGGCGTCGAGGACGACGCTGGCGCCGCTGCCGACACGGTCCGGGGACTTGGCCGCGGCTGGGGGTGGCGAGGCCAGTGTGATTGAGAGGGAGTCGGTGGTGGTGCTATCGTCGACGGAGCTTCCGTCCATTTTTTGTATTCTTGGAGAGAGAGAAGTGTGGAAATATGAAATGAAATGAGGTGTTGAAATGAATGGATGAATGTGTGTGTTGTATATATATATATATAGGAGGCCGCGGCGTGTGTGCAAATAAAATAATGTTGTAAAGTAGTTGGATTGAAAAATAATATAAGGGTATGTTTGATAGTAGAGATAAGCTCAAGATTATATTATTAATTACATTATTTAGTCATAATTAATAATCTAATCTTGAGCTTATCTCTATTATAGAGATATGAAGATGTGGGTGAGGTGGGTCAACCCTAGAGATGGTGAGGAAGTAGGAAGATTCATGTGGGATAACTATAGTCTACAGAAGCGGAATGTGTGTGTGTGTGGGGGCGGGGGTGGGTGGATGAAAGAGGGGGGGGATAACATAACAAGTAGTCGGGATTCACATGAGTGTGGACCGTGGTTGAGGCAAGTGCGTGGGGGGGGGGGGGGGGG
>JAYDZE010016851.1:0-10057 GCA_034509125.1 Monilaria moniliformis
CCAAGTTATACGCTTTGAGCCGTGGACGTAGATCAATTACGATCGAACCACGTAAAAATCCTCGAGTCCTTACTTACGAATTCCTAATCCATATCCGACTCACACCAACCCGAGAAAATAAGATCGATCAGTATGCATGATATGAATTTGGCAGTTTATACCATCTTAACTAAACTAACACACACAATTATGAGACGCGCAAGATTAGTATGCATTATACGAATTCGGCCAGTTCATATGATGTATACCAAACTTGCACGCATACGGCCTCGAAACTGCACCCCATAGTTTGGTATGCATGCTATAAATTCAGCCAATTCATACCATACATACCGAACTAGCGCGCATAGTGCCAAGGCCGTATGCGCACAAGTTTGATATGCATGATACGAATTTGGCCAATTCATACCATGTATATCAAAGTTGCGCATGTACGGCCTCCACACTGTGAGAGAGAATTACTTAATGACGGTATGAAATACTGAGTTGTGGGAAATTGTCTCTTTCAGATGAGGACAAATGTTGTTATTATTGCCCATGGACGACTATGGATTAATAACACATACGAGGGTGGATAAAAAGAGTTTATGCCTATATGTATCTATATGTATGAGATATTTGTATGTGTGTAGTCCTTAGATGAAACTTTGAGAATAAGGATCATAGATGATTTTGAGGTGTCTTATTTGGTGGATTTGGAAGACAAACCTACAATATGTTACTATTTCACTTAGAAATAGTGAATGTCCACATGTCATCAATTATACTAAAATAAATGTATATTACCTCAGCCATTACCTAAAAATACAAATATATTACCTCAAAATACATATGCATTACCTAAAGTGGGACCTCAACCATTATCTCAAAATACATGTACATTACCTCAACCGAGACCTCAACTCTTAGCTCAACTGGATAGGGAGATTGCGAAAACTTCAAGAAATGTGAATGTGAAAAATGAGAGTGGGTGATCATTTGAATGATGTCAATTTGAGAGATGGTGACAGGAACCACATGGTTCAAGTCGTGATTTG
Source organism: Monilaria moniliformis (assembly GCA_034509125.1). NCBI lineage: Eukaryota > Viridiplantae > Streptophyta > Magnoliopsida > Caryophyllales > Aizoaceae > Monilaria > Monilaria moniliformis. The sequence continues at coordinate 1,038 of JAYDZE010016851.1, forward strand.
GGTGAAATACCAGATTTTTACTTTGATTATAATGATGAGGAAGTTGAAGATGATGACAGTTTTGATCACCATGATAATGTTGATGATTGTTGTGGTAGAAATTTCTTTAATGTGCCACCATTAGATGGTACTGATGAAATAATTGAAAAGAAAATCATGAATAGGGTCGACAATGGATAATTCATGGTGTAGCATATGAACCATGTCTACCTTGTGCCGAACTAGGTATAGTTGATGAACTCGTAACTGATACACTTTGTCACGATGTAGTATTCTTGAGCAAGGAGAAGATGATTTACATCATTGAGAATGCATCATATGTTGAATCATGTGGATTATATTATGAAGCGTTCACCGAAGACAAGATATTTCATCATTAGCAAACACGAAGCAATGTGTTCATTTATTATGCGTGCGAGATCAATGGGGAATGCATAGAGAATAGGGTTACCTGGTTTTATCGATTCTATCGGTCCGGTTCTGATTGCAAAGATTTTGGAACCGCGCTCGGCAGTTAATCGAGTTCTATAGGGCTACGATGTAGGGTGCAAGGCTAGGGTACTTTTCAAGATGAAAACCAGCGGTTGCTGAGGCACGGCAGGGCTACAGGGGAAGAGGCAGGTGTAGGATGTTCTGTAGAAAATTTTGAAATTTATAATTCAAATTTAAAATTTTCCCGTCCATTTTTATATATAAGTATCTCTTGTGTTAACAAGATTCTCTTTTCTTACCTCTAATTTCTCTCTATTTATATTTATTTTACTACTTCTAAGTCTTCTAAGTTTTATTCTATATTCAATTTCTCTCAGTTATTATTTACTTCTTACTTACTACTACACTACTCTTAAATTCTGAATAACTTATTTATAATATTAACATTTCTTTAGTTCGTTCTAAAAGTGCTTATATAGAAATAAATCATATATCATGCATACTACATATCAAATTTATACCCCTCAATTGATCTCCAATGATTGCGATTGCTTCGTCTTCTCCACGTGACGAGCTCCTTTTCTATTCGACCTCAAATCGTCTAACATATTCCGAAGTCTAGGTTTGAAGTTTGATGTGGGCAATACACTATCAAACCTATAGGACTAGAGAAGTAGAAGGGACAAACTAACACATAAGCTGAAGAAGTAAACGCCAAGTTGGTGCTATGTGTGTGCGCGTGTGTTTTGTGCAGAGTGCATATATTATTCTATTCTCATTCTCTCCCATTTAAAGAACAAGTAATGGCTAGATTATAGATCCAAGGAAGTTTGGACTGGGCCTTCCTAATTAAATTGAGCTCCTAATTTAATTCAAGCTCAATTGAATATTAATTTGAACCACTATAGAAATTAATATTGACTTAACCATCCAAATCCAAATTACGAATAATCTGGGTCCTACCTTCTTAAAATTAGTTTACTTTCCATGTTTAAGATACTAATATTTGTTAATTGATTTAAGCTTGCTACTAGGTTTACTTAATTAATATCTTTTACCAAGAGTGATCTTGTTGAAAATATTATTTGTTATACTAGAATAAATTCTAACCGGTCGGATTTCGTATAATAAAAATTTTTCTAAAGATTTTTTTGGGGATGTTATCAATGCGGACTCACCCGGTACACTACTCAGTGCAATAACAATCCCAGCATCGTTTGATATCAATACCATTGCCCAAGATATCAAGATTCTTGAGTTACGAAAAATTCGCACATTTTGAAAAATCAAAGCAGCGCAAATTAGTATCGTATGCATAATGTTATATACAAAGATTAAGAAATAAACAATCACCAAGATCTCGTCTTTTAGTAATTGACAAGAAAAACTTATCTCAACGTAAATGCATTCAGTGTTATACTACACCAGTGTCATTAGTCTGCCAGGGTTATCGAACTTGGTACTGACACTACAACCTTTGACGATAGATTTTCCAAGTCTATCTAGCTTGTGGAACTTATTTTTCTTCTGCAAGACATCGACTGAGAGACCTTTAGTGATGACACGATCACCATTAAGTCCTGAATGCAGAAGACCTACACTTGTTTGCTCAATCATAAGTTCTTGAAAAAACAACATAATATGAAATGGCAAACCAATGTGACAAAATAAATTTCTTTTCATTAATAGGGAACTAAGGTTTACAATGTACAAGCAGCTCGAAACATGTTTTTCTGTATATACCTCAACAATCTCCCACTTATACTCAAAAACATATTTTTGAGTATACACAAATAAAACTATAGCTTGTTCTCCCACTTATATACTAAAAGGTGGTCTATGTCCTTGATGCATCCGACTTTCATCGCTTTCACACGATGGTTGAACATCGTGTCAGAGAGACCCTTAGTGAATATATTTGCCATGTTATTCTTTGATACTTCATCTCTATGTGTTTGCTGACCTTGTGGACCCGTGATTCCTAAAGTTTGCCACTGCCATAGAGTTGTCACATTAAATTGTAATATGCTTTGGTATAATCAGAATCACATTTAAGTCCATTAGGATGGTTCTAAGCCATACAACTTCCTTAGTAGTGTCTGAAACAACCACATATTCAGCTTCCACGGTAGAGTCTGCGATATATTTTTCTGCTTTACACTCATCTATGTCACAACTCCACCTTCTAAGGTGAACACATAGACAGAGATAGATTTTCTCAAATCCCAATCAGCTGGATCTGAATCGGTTTAACCTATAGGGCACAATTCGTCAGTCTGATAAACTAGCCTATACTATTTAGTCCTCTTTGGGTACTTGAGTATATTGTATATCGTAGGCTAGTGTGCTTGGCCAGGGTTGATATCTAGCTACCATGCATACAAGAAAGCAAATATCAGGCTTAGTACACATCATAGTATACATAAGACTGCCAACTATTGAAGAATATAAAACTCGTCTCATTTCTTCTATCTCACTAGTGTCTTAGGAGACATATCTTGAGATAAGGTAATTCCATGCCTAAAAAGTAAGCACCATTTCTTGGAATTTTCCATGCTAAAATGTCTAAGCAGTGTGTCAATGCAAGATTCATTAGATAAGTACATCATTCTCATTTTCTGATCATGTATAACCTTGATACCGAGAATGTGTCCAAGTTCTCCCATATCCTTTATCTCAAATTAAGTAGATAACCATGCATGTACGTCAGATAACATCTTCTTGTTGTTGTCAACCACTATGATATCATCCACATAGAGTATCAAGAACACCATATTTCCACCATCAACTTTCTTGTACACACAACTTTCATCATAACACTACTCAAATCCATAGGACTTTACAATTTGATCGAAATACGTATTTCATGATCTAGATAGTTGCTTAAGGCTTGAGTCCATAAATGGACTTCTTAAGCATCCAGACCATGTGTTCATTTACATTAACTATATAACCTTCGTGTTGTTCAATATAGATGGTTTCCTCAAGACTTTCATTTAGAAAAGTTGTATTTCCATCAATCTATCATACTTCCTAATCCATATAAGCTGCAATAGACAAAATGATGCGACTCCACCTTAATTCATAGAAACATTCCAAGATTTTGGCCTTGCAAGAAACCTGAAACAAAGAAAGAAAAATGATAGGGTGGATTCGACCCACAAAAAGTTGAACGAAAAAGGATAGATGGAGGGTTGATAAGATGAAGAAGTGTTGATGAACAAGACATCTTCCTATGACCAAGAACCTCAACCAAAACAAAGTTGACTACTTTCACTAGGACAATCTCTTGCATTAGCTTCACAATCTAGCAAAAACTAAGCTAGAATGCATACTTTAACATTGAAAAATAAGTAAACAATGCAACCACACACAAGCATGAATTTTTTGATATAAGGCTCTACCAAAAGGGAGAAAATACTTTCAAATGAGGTTTCAATTTTCAACAATGTCTACCCTACAAAATGGAAGCCAAACCCCTTTTAAAAGAGACAAAAGTGTGTTGGACATGTTCAAACCAAAACAAATAACATCTTAATCTCCTTTCCAAAAAGAACTAGAGTTTATTGGAAAAAGGAGTGCAAAAGGGAAAAAATAGAACAATACACAGGAGTCAAAGGGTTGATTGCATAAGGGAAAATGGTATGTTTGGGAACACGGGCTTCCCAAATGGTCCGTTTGGGGATATGGCATGGTCCGTTTGGGAAAATTTTTCCAAATAGTTCATTCGGGGTCACAGACCCGCTTTGTCACCATGTTCCGAAACGGACCGTTTGGGAGTCGAGGAAGGAATCTCGTTTTCCTCGCAGGGGCCAAACGGGCCGTTTGGGAGGATCTCTTTCCCAAACGGTCCGTTTGGGATCTCTTGTTCACCGGAATCCTCCCAAACTTTGAGTACGGTCCTCACGAGTGAGGGGCCTTCAAGCTTGGACTCTTCTTGCATCGTAAGTCTCCGGATCAGGTAGGTTAAGGCCTCCTTCATCCTCCTATTCATTGCCCTTGTCCTCGGCCTTCCAATGTCCAACAATGGGTTTCCTATGATCACATCAAAATGATTCGGATCAACTTAATCATGGCTACATGCGAGAATGTCTCATCGTAATCGATACATTCCATTTGGATATAACCTTTTGCTACTAGCTTTGCCTTGAATAGTTTCACCTTTCTGTCAGGTCCACGTTTGCACTTGTAAACCCAATTGCCCCTAATGTCCTTATTGTCTTCGAGTAGGACTCCAAGATGGTAAACATCCTTGTATATTATCGATTGTAGTTCGAACTCCAAGAGAAGACTCTTCTAGACCAATGAACATCGACTGTCTCCTTAGCTTGATCGTCATGCCAGCAGATGTTTGCATGGCTTGATGCTGATCTTGAAGCACATTTGACATTGAAGTCAAACTATAGCACTTCGCCATCACATTAGCTTTGCGCTACTCGTTGTATGCTTCCTAATTGCATTTGAAGTAAAGGCGGGAGAGACGGGGGCTAGGGTGTCTAAAATAAAATTAATGTCGTCGACAATCAAGACTATATCCAAGTTTTGTTTCGAGTTTGTATAATTTTGGCCATCGAGTTTGTTTTCTTTTAGGATTGAAGTGGGAGAATTGAACGAAATTGTTTAAGAAATGCCTGAGAAGAAAATATATCATTCGTCACATTACATGTTTGACACATATGTTTACAATAACCACAAAATCATTTATGCATCTCATAATAGTTAAACAAAATCAAGCAAGTCACTGAGGTGATCAGTTAATGATCGAAGTTTAACAAAAAATTGGTCGCACGACTTGACAGATAAACTAGAGACAACTAAGGTGGCATGAATACCAAATTGTGCCTAAAGTTTTACCAATAATTTAGAATCAAAAAATTTATTTCTAGTTTAATAATCCTCTTAGGAGAGGTAGCACACCACTAATAAACAAATTTAGCTATCAATTTGAAGCTAACTGATGTGAACTCATAATATACCCAAAAATTTAGCTACCCATAGAGTGGTTTGGAGATTCCCGAAAATCAATTCACTAATAGACCAATTTATGAATACCATATACGAGCCCTAATTTATTAAAATAAATATAGTCGTAATTATTTCTTAGTCATTTAAAATGATGGTTTTGCATAAATTATCACTTAAAGCAGACATTGGCAAATAAATCCACTATACCACAAGATAACATATTCATTTAATTACAACACAATTACATTAGTAAAATTTATCCAAACCAAATGTAGCTAAATTTCATTAAATTTAAATAAATTAGATTTAATTAAATCTTGTATAACTAAATTAATTCATATCCTAATAGATCATAAAATAGGAAACAAATAAGATATGATTTGATTTGGATAAGATTTTCTAATCCTTCTCAAATATTTTAGAGATATCAGTTAGGATTTGAATAAATCAGACCCTAATCCTAATATTGCAAAACCGCCACCCCTAGGGCAAAACCCTAGGGAGACGCCGCCTTAAGCTAGAGTTCCAGCCTAGCTCCACTAACTTGTGCCGTCGTGAGCCGCCATAGACCGTCTTCTTGCTTTGCTCTATTGCTCCCACTGCTCGGCCAAGGTGGCCGAGCCTTCTTCACGTGAGGGGCAAGAAGAGTAGGTCGTGGCCCATGCCACCCAGTTGCTTGCCCCATGCACATGTACACCCTCTTCTTGTGCGCCTGGTGCGGATGGCGAAGAGGCAACATGAGTAACCGGCGTTAGGCAGTGTTACCCTTGATCTTAGCCCTCGTTTCCTATGTAAAGCCTCGTCCAGTGCGTCCCTTGGTCGATTCCAGCATGCAGCTACCGATGCCGCACGCGGTGCTCCTTTGCACCATGTGTGCGACGACGACACCCTACGCGCCCAGCCCTGTCCGATATGCCTAGTGTTCAACGGGTGGGGGCTCCACGGTTCGAAAACCATGGCCCGGATCTCGATGTTCTTTGTGTTCAATTCTCGAATAATTACAAGGAAAAAATGGGAAAACAACAACCTATACATATATAGAGAGACGACGAGATAAACATATAAACATGCATCTATTCCATCTAATTTTCAAATTTCTCAATTAAACGAAATTCAATCTGAAAAATAAACTTAGCAAGAAAACACATCAAATAAGGAACATAAATTCGAAATGTCTACATCACTGCCTAGATCGGGCTCTAATACCAATTTATGGGGATATCTAATGAAGAAAATCATGAATTCTCGTGATCTCATTGGGATGACATAGAGAATTCAATTCACATGCATTCAGAAAGATTCTTATGAACTAGAACGGTAATACTAAGCATGCAATAGAAATAAATCCTATATCATGCATACTACGAATCAAATTTATACCATTTAATTGATCTTAAAGATTATGATTTCTTGCGCCCTCTCCACGTGATGAGCTCCTTTGCTATTCGACCTCAGATCGTCTAACCTATTCCCAATAGGTTTGAAGCTTTATGTGGCCAACACACTAGCAAACCTATATGACTTGAGAAGGAGAAGAGTAAAACTAACACAGATCAGAAGAAGAACACGCCAAGTTGGCGTGTACGTGTAATATCCCCAAAATTGACTTAATCGGAAAAAAAAAATCTGGCATGAAAAATTGTTAAAATCAGTGTTTCCCGACGATTTTTGGAAATCATAGATGATATTAAATAATACAATGGACTATTATTTTTTATGATTAAGGTTTTATAAAAATTAAGAGCTAGAATTATTATATGGACTATATTGTAAAGGAAATAAAGAACAATGGCAATATTATAATATATGAATAAGTAAATGGTTATTATGGTAATTTTACAAAAAAATATATAAAATAACAATATTCCCCTTATATAGATAAAAGTGACGTGTGATGCATATGTGTTGGAGGATAAAAATCGTCTTTTAATAAGTATTTTTCAATAGAATTATCTAAAATTAAATTATTATATGATAATGATTTGAAATTAAATTATAAATTTTTCTAGAAGAATTTCGTCTCCAAATCTCTTATCCAACAAAAGAAGTGGCGTGTAGTTGTGTGTTGTAGGAGACAAATGTTGATTTGGTAGTAAAACGCTTCCAAATAATAGCCACCTAATTGTATAAAGGCCATTGATTAGTGTATAAGAACATTATGAAGCCTTCTCTCTCACTTTTGGAGAGGAATTGTGACATCACTTGTTTGTTCGATTATTGATCAAGTAAGGGATGTCATAAATTTTGGTATCAAAGCCTAGGTTTAGTCGATTATAGGACCAAACCGAGTCTGTAATAGGTATAGAATCATGCCACATACGAATATGAGATATGTCTATACTAGTGATTTGATGCGCTGCTAAAATATGTTAAAGTTTTGGTTGACATGTTTGATTGCTTTTTTCTATAAATTGTCGTTGGTCTCCCTTCTTTTGAGATTGAGTTGATTTAATATCCTTATCTGTTTTCGTTTAAAATATTATGAACCACTTGTAAACTTCAGAGAAACGACTATTGGTAATATGATCTTTGGATCACTTTGCATCTTTTTATAAACTTTGAGTTCCTTGGATGAATTATTCAAGGACCTGAGTTTGTTCTATATGCTTAGACTTTGGAATTCATTTGCTACCGTATTGTTTAATATAATTATTGAGGAATCTCTAGTTTCTAACCCCATTTCCAGCTTTATTTGTTCATTGATCATTCATGATGTATTAATGATATCTTTCTTCCTCCGATCTTGTGATTTTAGAATTCAGTCATTACGGGTTCACGATTTTTATTTCACATATATTGTTGTAGACCCTTTAATGTAATCACCAATGACATTTCTTCTAGTCATTGATATTGTTATTTGACAGGAACCTCTTTTCCTGAACTTTCATAGTTTTCTTTTGTATGATTGAGACCTTGATTGAGTTCTCATTTATCAATGGGAGCTAGTCCTTTTTTTGTATTGAATTGTAAATAGTTATCTATTTATATAAATCTTTATTTTTCCCTTATATCTTGGGACGTTCTTGATTGACGATAGTCTTTCGTCCTTCATGAGTCATTGTCTTTAAGGACAATATCTTGACTTTCATGAGTTTTGCTATCAAAATTCTATTATTAAAGCTGTTTGATTTAGAATTTTCAAAAGGGCCAGATCTCAGAGACAGGTACTCTTAGGAGGTGTTTGGTTCATATGATAACCCATGTTAGGATAAAATAACATGGGCTATCCAAGTGTTTGGTATACATGTTTCACAATCATGCAAGCCCGTGTTATATAGTCGGCCCATCTCGATTTCTGTGTTTGCAACTGTTTCTGCATGTTATTAGTGGATAACTTATCTAGCCAAAATGGGCTGATAACTCCACTTCTTTCCTAATAACTCCTCTGCTTTCCTACTTTACCCTTGGTCTGTATCTCTCTCTTTCTCTTGGCCAAACTTCTGCGACAGTGATTACAGTGAGAAGGCGGCGATTTTCATTTTTGCTGCAACTCCTCTCATCACCGTTCTCTTCATCCCTCGCTTTCATTTTTGCTGCAACTCCGGCGGTAGTGGTGGAATTCGCGGCGGTGATGATTTTGGCCGATAGAATCTGAGCCGACATCACCTCACGGCCGCCGTTAT
>JAYDZE010016862.1:0-10055 GCA_034509125.1 Monilaria moniliformis
AATATGATGCTTTTTAGGGGTAAAGTTACTTACCTAAAATGGAAAAAAGCAAATGTAACATTTAATCGCGGACGTACAAAAATGGCAAAATGGGACATTTATCGCGGACGGAGGGAGTACAATTTATTGCTGCTCTACATTTATGGCAATAATAATGAAGCTGCAAACATAAACTTGGGACAGTTTATTCATAACTACAATAACATAAGCATAACTAGCTCCACGTGATCCTATTACCAACTTAAGACATAGCATTCACACATTACTTTTTCATGAATTTGCAACACATAAGTGTCTATGGTTAGTCAAGACTTCTCGTAAATGCTACACCTGATTTTATACTCATAGCTCGTTTACACACCATTAGCTCGGTGTGCTCGAGCACACCTAGCTAATTTTTTAACCTTATAATGTATATTCTTTTTGCTAAAAAGAAAATCGATTTTAGCACTCCTGTAGTCGATTTTTTTTTTTTTTTTTTAACTTTAGCTCCCTTCATGCTATATTTCTAGTTCCACCCTTGATTAGAACACCCAAGAAGAAAGGTGAAAAAATGGTGAAATTATCACCAACTTAAGACATGGGTTCACATAAAAGGACTACTTTCTCTTGAATTTACGACATATGATGTGTCTCTAGTCAGTCGAGAGGATCTCGTAGATGCTACACTTGATCCTATATTTATCACTCGTGTACACACACAAACCCTAGAAGGAAGGTGAGAAAATGGTGAGGCCACCATGTTGTGACAAAGCTGGAATCAAGAAAGGGCCATGGTTACCTGAAGAAGATGTCATTTTAGTCTCCTACATTCAAGAACATGGCCCTGGGAATTGGGCTGCAGTTCCAGCAACCACCGGTATACGCGATTTTGCTACAGAATTTTTTGCATAAATCTTGAAAGTTGATGAAAATTTTGAATGATTTTGTTTATGTTAAAAACAGGTTTGTTGAGGTGCAGCAAGAGCTGCAGGCTGAGGTGGGCTAACTACCTTAGGCCAGGGATCAAGAGAGGGAATTTTACCCCACATGAACTGATGGTCATCAATCTTCAAGCATTATTAGGCAACAATTATTGTTTCTAACCTTGCAGATTGTTCAATTACAACCCTTTTCGACATATTATAACTTGCAATTTTCGTCCTGATCTTGTGTTTAGATGGGCTGCCATAGCTAGCTACTTACCTGCCTCAAAGAACAGAGAATGACATCAAGAATTTCTGGAACACTCACTTGAAGAAGAAACTCGAGAAGCTTCAATCTGCAGCAGCTATGGCTCCTCAAAACATGGCGGCAGACAACGTGAAAGGCAGAGGCCAGAATGAGACTGAGGACTCTTATGCTTCAAATGCAGAAAGCTACATATCAAGATTCCTGCAGAGTTGGATCAGTTCATCTTCATCGTCATCATCTCTGCAGGGAAATATAGTCACTGCTACTTCAGATCTTTATACGATGAACTATGGCAACTTTTATCGCGAATTTGGGAAGATCCCATCAGCTGGATTGGAATGTTGCAGCCTACAACAGATGAATGGGATCACCAGTGATGATCATGATCGCGATTTGATCAATGGTGTGGCCTCATCTTGTAATCAAGAAAAAGTCCACATTTTGCATGATGATCAAGAAAAGGTGGAGATTGATGGTGATTGATAAGAGAAGGACTGTGCTGCAACTGTTCGATGGAATGCCACAACGGAAATACACGAGCACCATTTGTGAAATTGATTCTAATAATTTTAGTGGAAATATGACTGTAATGTAGATATATTTGAGGGAATGTGAATTTGTATTGCAATAATAACACGAACAATTGAATAGAGCTCCACAGAGGATCCACTCTAAACCTCTCTACGCCACTTGCCGAATACAAGATAATAATTCACGATATCTTCCCCTCACCAACTCTCCCTCTTTTACAAAGCAAGAAAGAAAGGAAATAACTGCATAACTATAACTATCAATTACTACTGGTCCACAACTATGCACTACAGCCACTATTAGCATCACATCCATTATTGCGCATAACTCTTCAACTGACAGAACCCACTACTTCACTTCATACGCCACATCATCTGATGCCATGTCAATCGTAGTTGGCGACGTTCCGCTTGCCACGCGTGTAGACCTGCCATGTCGTTCGACCTGATCCACCATTATCATTTCTTGAGAATTGGATGTTGGAAGCAGATGCTGCTAGCCAAGATCATTTCTTGGGAAAATCATAAGTTTGTGTTTTTCAACTTTGAGTTGATGTAGGAATGATAGTAATACTCCACTCGAGATTCAAGAATTTGGATTTCCTCTTTGTTATTTTAAAAAAAAATCCTATAACATACAGTTCCAACTTTTATTGAGCTGAATTTTAACTCTATTGCAAAACTTATATCTCATCTCATGCTCCATCATATAATTCTAAAGATTGATAATATAGTACTAAATCATTTGAAATATGACAATTACCCTATAAACTTTGCAATCTGAACACTTAATCATCTAAACTCTAGTAAAGTTGAAGTTGTGTTACAAGAAGTCTGGAAAATCATTTCCAATTTATGTATATTATTCCTGATAGTTAAAACAAACACTTACACACAATATATGAATTCACAACTTCTCTAGTGAATAAATAAAATTTCATTTTCTCAATGTTATGAAAGTTGAAACAGCACATATTCTAACATAGATCCCAATGTAGATCGAAGGGAAACAAAAATTGATAAAAAAATTACAATTTTGAGGGGATGTAACAAGGAATTCTTCAACATATGAACACAGTTAAATTGGGGTAAGCAATGCAATTTGTCAAGAGAGATCAGGAATGAATTCTTCTTCTGTACAGAGCTCCATCGAAACCCTTAGTAGTAGAAGCAAAACGGGAACAACAACCCCTTGCCCTTATTCTTTGCAATGATCCAAGTCCTGCAGCCAGATGGAACATGCAGCAAGCAGAGTCACATTGACAGCGTGATTTCCTTAGAGAAAGGAGTCGGAGAAAAAAGATTCAAAGTGAACTTACTGCATCTGATGTTGGAGCTATTTTGGAACAAAATTGATGACTGAGGCATCATCAATTTCTCAAATTATAGATTCCTACACCATTGAACGAAAACTTTCATAAAACAGGAACAAACCACAGTTTAATTTCATCCTGAAATCCAAAAATTAAAAAATAAAAACTACAATAAAAAAGAAAACAACAACAAGAGCTCCACGACTAACCCACTAAAAAAAATTAATTACCAGAGAGTATATGGTATATCTACCAGACAGAAACACCGGAAATGTCAATCTTCTGTAATAACAGAATTTGGATTCTGAAACGCTTTCTCAGCTTCTTCCCGTATGCATGACAGGTTTGTTCTTACCTCCGTTCAGAGTCTACCCTCTACAAGGCGCACAGGCAACCACACCTTAGGCTTCACATGAACAACATATACAAGCGTTGTTTGGTATTCTACGTCATCAACAGAATCACTTCGCAAATCTCCAGCATTAGACTTCACCTCCTGAAGAAGTCAAGAGGTATTAAGACTCCTGAACCAATCATTAGATATGGAAGAAAACATAATGCCGAACTATAAGAAAATGTCCATCATTAGATAAAGACCATCATTTGTTCTCTTGAAAGAAACTTACAGTCGCACAATTTATACTAGGGTATACGATCGGTATGATCGCAATCTATAGAGAAGACAGATAAAATGAATGAGACATTATCTCAACCTGTTCAACAGACCACTTTCCTTCAAAGAGTTGGAAATCACCTTCAACCATCTTGAAGTCGATATCACGCCTTTGCCCAAAGGGAAGAATTTCGAGATCTTTCTCAACACAGTCAATAGTACCTTTCGCATCAAATTTCAGCCCAAAAGCTAAATTCTGCTGACCAATCTGTTAGATTCACTCGAGGCAGCATCAGTTGATTGCATAACAGAAATGACAAATATAATTTCAGAGATGCTAATAACCGATAAGTGTGACTGCAATTGAATAATAGAGTTCATGTTCGCAGGAGTGCCTTTTAGTTCAAGTATGTCAAATAAACAAGAAGCAATATGAATGATGCAAAATTGCTGGAATATAATTTGATTTCACAACACAGGGACATTTTAGCTTAAGACTATTTAATCAAATTAGAAATGGCTTCAATATACAAATAAGATGTAAGAATTCAAGTGAATACCTGAAAAAGACGAGCAAAATTATCTCTCTTCTCAAGCAACTTGCTGACTGCTAGGCCAGGAATAAAATCCGCTAAGCTTTCATAATCAGTCAATATATCCCAAACTGCTTGTAGGCTGGCTTGCACCCTTACTTTTGATCTAATTCTTCGGCTGTTGTTCCCAGTCTTTACTATTTTTATCTCAATGCTGTTATCCGCCCTTGAGTTATCTGTATACTCATTTGTGTACTTCCCATTATCATCATCATGATCAGCAGCATCACCGTCATACTCAGAATCACCCCCAACATAAGCCCTAATATTACAGAGATACTTGACGATGTTACATGGATCAAATAATCAAACTTAATCATAAATACTTTGGTAATTAATACAAATTGAGCAACAAGAAAAAATGAGCACCAATAGGCTGATAACCAAGTCCATCGAAAACAACTTGCTACATAACTTTCTGTTTGTGTCGACGCCCAAAGTTAACTGGAAAATCAAATCAAAAGACAACCTGTAGAAGAGGAACTAAATGACATAAACAGTTAAGAGAAAAGAACAAAACTTAGTACCTAGCAACAACATGGGAGAGGCAAACAACCAAAGGTTTTTTCTGTTGAAAAAAGTGAACAGTGGAAAGACTATAAGGCTTCAATTTTCTCAGTATCTTAGCAAGAAAGGCGGATTCTGCATCCAATACTGTAAAGGGGCCAATCAGATTAGAGCATCTGCTGTTTGACAGGGATTTTGCAGTGGATAATTTGGGAATTATATTTGTAGAAACACATGAGAGAGTTGCAGGAAAAGAGATTACTGCAGACATTTCTTCTCAAACGGGCCGACTAATAATCTGAGGAGGCATACATTCTCGATATTCTCTGCTTAATCGATGGAGCGCGTCCACTGCAAGCACACATACTAAGCATACTGAGTTTACAGGACTAGAAGAAGAAATTAGCTGCATTAAATAACATTTTACAGTAGAGAACAGTGCAAATTTCTATGAGAATCATTTTCAATTTTCATACTCTGTAAGGTCGGAATTGAGTTATGGTCGCAAATGCAATTGCAACTGCAAACATTTGATTTAACCATGAATTCCAGCTCATGAACTGACTTTGATTGTTTGAATCCCGTTCAGAATTCATATGCCAATTAACCAAACTCGTCGAAAAAATGAAAAAGGAAAAAACAAAAACAGAAGAATTGTATAAACACCTGTAGTTTAGACGGCGGCGATGAATTACGGAAGGCGGAGATTAGCGGCGCTGGTTCAGTCTTCAGACCGGGAGTTGTGGTTGTGAACGGATTTATGATATCATGAAGCGCGACTACATTGAAATGCCTTTATTTCTTTTCCTCAAAACACCCGTAAATCGTATTAATTTGGATATGTTAGTTTTAGTTGAATGGAAATTTTTTGTAAATAAATTGTTGAGTTAGCCATCTTAATGAAATTAATATGATAGTTCGTAGTATAAATAGGAAATAATTTTTATATTTATTTAACTTTTTTGTAATGTATTCTATCCGTCCATCAATAGGTGTCCCATTTGAAAACCGCACGGGTTTTAAGAAATGTAAGGTAATGTGAGTGAAAAAAGTTAGTGGAATATGAGTTTTATTTTTATATATTAGTTTTATAATTGAACATGAGTAAAATGAGTTAGTGGATTGTTAGATCTATTTACCAAAAATAATAAAAAACAAATGAGTCATGTAATGACGGACATATCAAAATAGCAAAATGGAACTTTTAATGGCGTACGGAGGAAGTAATACGTACAAAAGTTTTATTAGCATCTCTTTATTCTTCTTTTCTTTATAAATTTTTAACATGTTTTTCTCTCATCACTCTCTTTCACTTTGTTCTTCGTGTTTCTCTATGATTTTATTTTACAATTTTAACATGGTTTCAGAGCGCAAATTTATTGGATGACACTTGATTACCTTTGTCTTTTTTCTCTTCTTCGATTTTTATTTTTGTTACTGTTTAGATTCGTTGATTCATCAAATTTACTCTTGAAAATCAATTTAATATAGTCCATCGCAATAGTTCAGATCTTGCTCAATTGTGAGCTTTAATTGTCTTTGTTCTTCAGTTTTCACCCATTATCTTCGTTGTTATTCGCATTTCACTAATTAATCCATCTGTTTTCATCAACTGATTTTACTGCACATAATTCTTCTATTTTATGGTCTAATGTTCTTACGTAACTGTTCTTAATCAATTCTCCAATGTTTTCTAGATTTCTCTTTTTTTCTCGCCGATTAAATCGATCGTCTTCTCTATTTCTACCCGATTCAATCGGTTTAGTATCTTGTCTCTCTGGTTCATTAGTTAATCGGATGATTTTCTCTGATCTAAGATCTGTTTTCACCGATTAAAATGGTGGAGTTTCTATTTTCTCTCACTGATTATCTCGGTTGATTTTGTTTGTATGTAGTGCATTAATGCATTCTTAGTTTTATCTCCTAAAATCGATGTTGATCTTAGCTTCTCTCCAATCTTTGCTTCTCTTTGGTTGTATTCGTGAGTTGCGCTTTCCATCTTCAGTTCATTTTTATTTTAGATTTGTGAAGCTCTTCGTCGTATCTGGTTTCTCTATGTCAATCGTAGTTCTAATCTGGTTGTGTGCAAAATTTATGTAGATTTGTGCTTTATGTCCTTGTCTATGTCCTCCATATATCTTTGCTGTCAATGGAAATTGTTTTGTGCAAGTTGCTAAGTTTGGTGCGTTTTACGGATATGACTTCGTGGAATCGTTTTGCGCAAGTTTGATGGTTTTCTCTAGGTTCTTGCTTTGGTTCAATGATCTTTGAGGCTATCTTCACTGAGGGGAAGTCTGCAATGTTGTTGAGCTTTAGATCGTGGTTTGATTTTGGTGCAGTGGAAAGGCTATGCTTACTCATCCTTTACCGGTGATGCGGTGTTGTTCGTAGTTGGTGTTGTGCTGTTGTTCATAGTCTTGATGCTTAGTTGGTGTTTTGCTGTTGTTCATAGTCTTGATGCTCAGACTCTGTAATTTGTTCATCAAACACCATGGGTTCTTTCTGGGAATAGTAAGATTGTCCACCACTTGAAGAAGGTCTAACTACCTTAACAAATTGATTTGTTGTGTCAGCATGAGAAGCATAAATCATTTTACCATCATGAGTGGCTTACTTGGGTACAAAAGCTGAACTTTTAGTTGCAGGTTGTGATACTACAGATCTCTTGCGCGACTCTTTCCTACCCTTGCATGCCTCTCTTCTTTCCAATGGATTGTAACTATTCATATGTCCTCCATTAGCACAATTACAGTAAGGCTTCATCTATTGTATAAACTCCAGAACTATAAGGTCCTTTACCAAAGTTCATTGCTCCTATACAATGTCCTTGTATGCTGTCGCTGAATAAGTCTCTCAATCAAGGTGAAGCGTGTCTGTAACTCATGGTCTGTAAGACTTTGATTCACTCGTTTGAGGCTTTGTCAAGATGGTTGCTTTCAGTCCGCTCCGGGGGAGTATTAATTTTGATATGTTAGTTTTAGTTGAATAGAAAATTTTCGGCTTTTTTCTTGTTATGGGAGGGTATAAGATCAAAGTTCCCAATATGGGAACTTTTTTTTTAACTTCCAAAAGTGGGCAAAACGCTTGTTTATCAAGCGTCTGGGTTATAAGTTGGACGCTTGACAATCAAGCGTCTGGCACTGGACGTACTTGATAAATTTGGTATTGTTGTTTAGTAAAGTTGTTTAGTATTGAACTTAAAGTTAGTATTGTATTTTAATGAACTTTATTATTTAGTCTTGTAGAGAATAAGCAATAAACAACAATAAGTTCCGAAAAATCACAAAGTACTAAACATCAATAAGTAATAAAAATCAATAAGTACTAAACATCAATAAGTACTAAACATCAATAAGCACTAAACATCAACCTAGCTACTTATACAAACTAGGAGTGAATTTACTAGGTCATTTGCCTTTGCCATCACGCTTTGATGTCCTTCGTCAAAACACATGGGATAAGGTTCGACCAATGCTCCTTCTAGCAGCTGGTGCAGGTGCAGGTACATCCTGTGTCTCAGGAACAGCTTCTTGAGCATCCTCCTCCTGAGTATCCACTCCCGTAGGCTCGAAATGAACACCAGTAAAGTAACAACCTCGATGTGTCTGAAAATGCTCCTCTGGCTGCTCATATGCCCATGGACTCCACTGGTGCTCGGGCTGGACATGGGATGATGGATCCATAACATGTGGCATGGTGCTGGATTGTGATTGCTGTGACACCCAATCACGTGACATACCATGCCTACCAGTTCGGACACATCTCTTTCCAGTGCGTTGGCTTCTCTCCACAAACGGCTGTGAAAGATCGACTTGGGTGCGCTGTGAAGGAGGAACATCGATATGGAGATCATGGCCTAATCTCCTAAGAGTATCCTCAGCCATCCGTAGGACATCGGCCATGTCCGGATGTGTATCCTCAGATAATCTGAGCGATCCGACTGAGGGTCTCTATCTGTAAAAAAACGAACAAATGAGTTCTAAATAAATATAGTTATTTAAAATTCATTTTAAATGTAACTAAGAAGTAATACTTACCGCGTACTCCAACGAGGAAGCAGACTCATGAAAACCTTCCTGCGCATGTATGCATGGCTGAGTGATGTAAGTCACAGTGATCTTCCTGTACCAGCGCATATACTCCTGAAGCATCGTCCCAGAATAGTCATCCACTACATCCTGCACCAGCTGGTGCCTCATATCCCAGTTCGATACGAACTGAGCATGGTACTGCGTCCAATCCCTGCCTGCCTTCCCACGACGAGTTAACTTCATATGGTGTGCCGTGAATCCCGTATCCACGAGTGTAGGTATATGCTGAGACAGCCCAAACTGCCGCAACACTCTGTGCGGCTCGTGTGGCTCCACGATATGCCAGCATAGCATGAACATGGCTGATCGCCAACAACCCACGCCGACCGTGCACTGATATGGCAACGTGTAATCCTTGTAAGGCTGCCATATAAACTAAAAAAAAAAATTGTCAGTTAAAAGAAATAAAATATTTAAAGTAATTTTTTAATATTTAAAATACTTAAATGTACTTGTCCCGGCTGCAGGCGTGCCAATTGCTCCCGATAGTGCTCGGTGCAATGCTGAGGAGCTCTAGATGCACGTATAGGACCAGTCCACCTAACATTTAAATAAAAATAATAAAAAATCAAAATAATTGAGGCAATAATGTATAAACTATAAACAATATGTAATTTCACTTACTTCGCCGCAGCGGGAGTAAGGTCGTCATGCACAGGAGGAAATGGGAACTCAGGTCGCAAGTTGGGAATTCGCTCCCATGCCCAAAGCTGTAGAAGTACAAGCGGTCCACCAATATCCTTCCTCTCACCGCACGATGCTCCACAATGGTTGTGATATAGTTATGCAAGCGCTGCACTGCCCCAACTGTACTGTGAAGCAAAATCGACATCCTCCAGCAATGTCAAGTATATCAGGGGGACCTTGCAGCCGGTCCCATCAGGAAAAATCAAACCCCCCAATAGAACGAGCACATACATGCGTGCCCGCTGTAGGTAGACCTCGTCATCTAAGTCATCACCAAGCTCCTCACTCATCCTAGCAGTCAATGCCGATACATAAATACCAGCCTTCTTCATTTCCGTCTCGCGAGGTAAGAAGCCTAAAAGGCGCTGACACTGCTGCCTCCAACCATCGGTAGTCAATACCAAATCCACACCCGTCAAAGGGAAGCCATCTACTCTAAGGCCCCATAAGACCTCTACATCCTGTAATGTCACCGTCGCCTCACCAATAGGAAGGTGAAATGTGTGGGTCTCTGGCCGCCATCGCTCGACCAAAGCGCTGATCAAGTG
>JAYDZE010016873.1:0-10055 GCA_034509125.1 Monilaria moniliformis
GCCTTCATAGGACGATGATACTCAAATTTCAATCTTTCCTCAGTAAAAAGACTATTTATTACAACAGAACCATCATCGGAGCAGCTTCCAATATATTCACCTTCGATATCGAAGCAAAGATCATTAACTGCAGCAGTATGAGCAATGAATTCTTTAACCTGGAGAAGAAGAATAGTTAGGAAAGCAGCAAACAACTCCTGGTTTGTGCAAAGGGTGATAGAATGATGGGGGAATAAAACGGATCCATATCTACCTGAATAAGGAATACTAACTTGCTCATGGCAACACAGCTGACATATATACAAAAAGGTAAGGATACAACTGTTCATTCTAATTCATGTTCATAGTCTCACTCGATTAATTGCAGGGAGAAATAAGCTGGAGAGTACATGCAACACTGGAGGCATTTGCAGTACTTTTGCTATCTCAAATGATAAATAATCATTTCTATTGAGTATCTATTTAACTATTAGAGCATCTTAATTTAGAAACAAAAGCAAATTTATCAGCATTCCATTGAGAATCCTGAGCTACATTACCCAACCATTTGAAACCAATGCATTTAAAGCATGAAGTAAGGCATTTCTATCAACAAAACACAGGGAGTTCAGCATGAGCTTTCAGACTTTAAATACTCCTAAATGAACGGAGCATCAGCACCTCCAGACTCGCATTACAGGTTAACTAATTGAAAATTTGCGGTAACCTGTACCCATCAAAATGTTCTCTAAAAATTGCAAAATACCAAGTTCTAGAATAGCTATCAAAGCTGCTGCTCTAGCTTCTTCATAGTCCAGCTTTGTCTACTCAAAAGTTCAAAAACTACTTCAATTGACTCTTTGATTATCACACCAAAAAGCCGACACGCCAACAACAAAATCTCAATTTCAATCCACTCTCCCCAGGATGATCACAGAAGCCCCCAATCTCAAGCAAATAAAAAATAAAATAAAAAAACTCAGAAAACCAATCAAATTACACAATTCAATCGAAAAATAGGATGAGAAATTCCAACAGAGACTCACTTGATTCCCGAGGAAATCGAGAATGTGGACGGAGCCGGAGTGAGTGCCGAGAGCGATCATGCGCTCGGAAACGGCGATGCACGAGGCCGCGTCGCCGCCGTCGCTCTGTAGGAGAGTGGGGACGCTGCCGCCCATACGCTGGTACTTGAGGCGCGGCTCCTCCTCCGCCTCTGCCTCGTTGTCGGAGTTGTCTTCTTCAGATTCCTCTTCTCGCTCGTCATCGCCCTCGATTCCGTTCGCCGACGGCTTCCGCCACATTCTTATGAATTGTTAATTTACAAATATGATTGATGATGAAGTGTATAAAGACAGAGAAGAAGTCGCGGTGAATCGGGTTTGGTCCGAATCTAATTTAGTTCGTATTTTGTAGTTTCATAATTCCTTTTGAAATAGAAAATGGGACAACGATATTTTATATTAATACAGTTCTCAATTGTGTCAAAATGTATGACAGATTAATTGTACATCAAATAAAATGGATAGAATTTCTCGATTTTGATTTGCTGCAAAGCCAGACTCTGTATCATCCTCACTGCTGCTGATCAACATAATTCACCCAAATAAAATATAGTAATCATTATTCCCATATTAAAGAAAATGTTAATACCAATAATAATATAGCAGATACCTACCGTTATATTAACAAGCAATAATATAATTAGGCAAAATATAAAGTAACGGTGGTAGATTTAGGATTTTGCGTGCTAAGTATAAGAATATCGAAAGGGTGTCGTCGGACAACATGGCGGCGGTGTATCAAAATCCAAATACTGATATAAAAAATGGCTCCACCAAGCAGATATTTAGCGGCCCGTCGCCAGTTTCTCCCCGAGCTTGTGGGGGCGATCAGTTCATCAAAAATGATTATAGTGCTAAGGTTCTTTAATCATATTCATTAAATCTGCCTCCACAATTTTTACTATATTAGAAATTTATTATGTATATTTGTTTAGGCCATTCATATTCCGCCGGAGTCCATCGAACGAAAAAAAAAATGAACAAGAAAAGGATGGAGAATAAGAAGAAAATCAAACCAAAAAAGATGAAGAAACAAATCGAACAGGACAAGAGAAGGAACTAGATATAAGGATCAAATTATGGTATTGTTTATTTAATCAAATTATTTAATTTTGTTATAAGTTCTGAACACAAACAAAAAATTTGATATTTGTGATTTTTAAATTTACCTTATGCAATTGTATATAATCCAAAAATTAATAAAAAGAATATATACAAATTTAATTAAAAAGGCGCAATTGTCTCATTCCTATAAAATTGGTTGTAATTAATATATATTTTATTTCTATAGCTAGAACCAGGGATGGAGGGACATAGTTGTGTGGGGGCATGCTTCCACTAATTTTGAAAAAATATAATATTTCGTAATTTTATATTATTATAAAAAAATAATTAATATAAATAAATAAGTTAAATAACTAATTCCCTTCTCATGCCTTACACAATAGCAAATTAAATCGCACCCCTATGCTCTGATTCGTCACCGTCGTTGCAGCGAGCAAGTCTCTACAACATCGCCGTACACCACATTGTCTTGTCGTGCCCTAGCCAATCGCACTGTCGTGCTCACCATGCCCTAGCCAACCGCATCGCCCTCCCTTGGTCGCCGTGCCCTTGGCCCTAGCCAACTGAACCGCACCCTGTTGATGAATTTTGGGGGTGAGTTGTAAATTTTTTGGATTGTGACACTATGTATAGGAATTTTGGGTGAATTCTTTTTTGTTGTTCCTTTATCATGTTGCCTAATTCCTTTTTTACTCGATTAAAATATGTGATGGCTTACTTTGTTGTTTCATATTGAATAATTATTGTTATTTTGACTTCGATACTTCATGTTTTATTTTAATTCTTTTATTATTTTGGAGTGGATGTTAAAATAGAGAAGATTGTTTAACTAGTTGAACCACATTTTTTCTTTCTTGTTTCTTGCTGAATTTGCTACTGATATGATTTTGTGGGGCATGTTTTTGGCAAGAATCCCAAGAACTTGAGCTATATAGTTGGTTGTGGTGACAACTATCAGGTCCTTCTGCATCACACATGCACATCTATTACCCCATCTTCTAAGCTTATTATGCAGCTCCACAGCATGCCTGAAAATATTGGAGGTAAATCAACTCCTTGTTTTATTTCTAGAAACGTTGATTTTGTGTGGTTTCATTAGAAGTTTTATAACATTACAATGACACTGAAGTTGCTTGACATATCAGTAGTTTGGGTAGCTTTTATTGGAAATAATAATGAAGAAATTGGAGATAATTTTTGTGTGTCAAATATTTAATTCCTTATATTGAAAATGATGTATTTGTTAATATTACTAATGAAACTATTATGCAACAATTTCAGAAAATGAAGAATAGAATAGAAGTATCATGATGTGATCGTATTTGATTTTTGTTTTTTTGTACATTGTGATTTAATTTATATAATTTTATTTATGTTTGATTTAATTTTTAAAAAAATTCTTGAACCTCCAATATCAAAATTATGGCTCCGTCACTGGCTAGATTTAACTTTTATTTAAGCAAAGTTGTCCTATGTATTTTCTAATAATATATTATTAATGCCGAAGCCCATACGAACTTTGGCCTTGTGATCAAAGATTTGTACGGCGGTTTTGTGCATGGTTGCTAGGGCGGCGACTGTTCCGGAGATGATGAGAGGGGGAAGCAATGCCATTCCATGAAGCTCTCTCCTGGATTAAGGAGAAGATATGTTGACGCTGTGAGCTCTCGAGAATCAGATGGATCTACATTTGGGTCTATCATCGGTAATTGCCGACAACTATTTCTATTGATTTTTTTCTATATATGTGAGATGAAGCTCCAACTATTGTGGAGGGTCTTCTCTAACTTTCATGCGTTTGTGATGAATAAGAAATCATACCGTATCTCCTTCAAAAATTATAACAAATATTATTAATAATAAATTTACCCACGCATAAGAATTGCACATGTCGAATTGCACATATGTTTGGCCATATTTAAAATTTCCAACTCGCACCCTGATAATATCATTACAATTCATCGTATCAAGAATCATAAGTTAGAAGTTTAAACTACAAAAGGTTTACTGATCAAAATTATTTGTCCAAATTATTCATACTGGAAACAAAGCCATTAATTAAGAAAACATATATACTGACAGGTCCACCGCAGCCAAAGAATGATTGGCATTAGATTGAAATACCACAAAAATGACCAAATCATGCGGGATTCTGCCATAACACACAAAAACACAAAACATAGATCGAAATACGATGATGATGTACGAAATTCATTGATGAAAAAAAAAAAAGAACTAGTGCAGAATCTGCCTGGAATAGTTATAGCTTATAATTACTTACCATGGTTTCTGATCACTGGTCCTGAATGAAATAGTGGAATATAGAATATTGCGGAAACAAGAATATATATATATATATATATATATGGGTTTTTCAATTTCTAGAAAGGAAATAATTTAAATTTTATGTGAAACTGTATTTTTTTAGGTCAAGGTGGTTATGATTGAATGATGTGCTGGTTGAGTTCTTGTCTCTCACTATAAGAAAACAAACTTGAGAAAAATAATAAAAGGGGACCAGCAATTTGATTCAGTTTACAGCAGCAGATGATCCAAAACAGATCTTTACTTACTCAAA
Source organism: Monilaria moniliformis (assembly GCA_034509125.1). Lineage (NCBI taxonomy): Eukaryota > Viridiplantae > Streptophyta > Magnoliopsida > Caryophyllales > Aizoaceae > Monilaria > Monilaria moniliformis. The sequence continues at coordinate 4,687 of JAYDZE010016873.1, forward strand.
CTAGCTATGCTGTAAACTGTTGGTTTTAATTTGCCTCGCCCTAGATCTCGAGTTCCGTTTTATACGTAGAATCACAATGGTCCCCATACTGATAGAATTTTTATTACTTGATATTTCAATAGTAAATAATTCCTCCATTCATGAAGAATGTATCACTTTGTGGATGACACATGTTTTAATGTATGATTGATAGCTTAGTACTGACTCTCCTTGGATAATAAGAATTTTAATAAATGTATGGTAGAAGAAAAGATTTCATCATGTTGAATTTGAGGATTTTTTTTTTTTAATAAATAATAAGTGCTCGTGAGATTGAATTATAATGATAGATTGTATAAGAAAGTGTAATCTTTATGGACACCGAATAAGGCAATTGTGCTATATTTTTTTGTTAATATAAGATCGTATAAGGATAGGTTCCAGTAAAAATTGAATTTTTCGTGAGAAATTTGAATAACGAACAAGCACATAAAACCAACGAACAGGTACATAAAAATCAATGAACATGAGATAAACGAATAAAATAAAAAATTTGCTTATAATGGGATTCGAACACAAGTGTTGCATTTATCTAGTAAGGAAATACATCCATCATAAATCTTTGTGATCAAAGAGTTAAAAATAATTCTCATTACTCACCAATATTAACTATTTTCTTCAAATCCTTTTCCTACTTGTATGTGTGTTATATATTGATAAAATTGTAACAAAATTAATGTTTATTGCAAAATATTTCTCGAGTGTTAGATAAGTTTACCCATAGCAGAACTATATAGCGGTTATGGAAATATTCGCGACTGAGTTTCTAATTCCACAGACCCATTAGTATTTCATTTTAAATAATGTGAGCATCGAAACTAAAAAAACACTTTGAATGAAGATTGCCGCGAAAGATCATTCCAAACCAATTGTCCTATAATTAATAAATTTACAAGACCATAAAAAAATAGTTCTAGTGTGCTGTTACATCAAGTGGTTTTGGGCCTGATCGGTGGATTCATATGGGCCACTCTTTTATAGGCCCAATTCATATAGCAACACAAAGCCTGCCATAGTCCTAAGGCCCTATCTTACAAAGATTGAACTCGTATAGTATGCGTTACATAAGATGAGGGAAGATCACAATAAACAATATTTAACATTTTATATTATCGTATAATACGAATTAAATATGAATTTGATACACTGCACCATAATTCATTTGATTCAAATCACTACTATACTTAGCTCCTCAAAACAACAAATATCTTGGAATTGCATCCACAGCGGATCTATAATAAAATATTATTTTGTGTAATATACGTGCATATATTCGTCGGTTAGTGGTCGGATTAAGATTAAAGCGTTTGGTTTATCCTTGCACATTTATATTATAATCCACAAATTTCAAAGTTAATCAAGAAAATAATCATGCATGAAGGTAACATAGTTTTAAAAGTCTTCTTTTTTTTTTTGGTGAGATTCCATTCCAAACAAATTCATAAAACCATATAGATAGATGTGGTTGTGAATTGACTTGAGATAGAATTTATGGATAAAGTATGAATGAATGACCACGATTCAATCCTAATTGGACTTGTGTAATAAATCAAAGTTGAACAAAGTAACAACCTCTCAACTAATTTGATTGGTACCTATGTATTGAATAATGTAAACAGATCAAACTCTCTAACTTTATTTACATTCCACCACGCTAATCAAATTAATGTCCAATAAACCAGCCATATATATAGGCTGCTAATGAAACCCTAACTACAATATCCAATCCTATTAGGAAAGCATTGGTGCAGAGAAATAATAAATCCCAATTAATTTAAACAAGATACGTAACTTAAGAATAAGAATGAAAAGATTAAAAAAATAAAAATCAAATTGACTATTTAATCTCATCTCCATTTTACTTGGTTCACATTTGTTAGTCTATAGAGATTTACATGTACAATACGTATTTAGTTTAGAAGGGAAATTTGTGGAATCTATGGACTCTAATTAAGGAATATTTTCTTATTATCTTTTTCCTATTATTTTTTCTTTATAGTATATATGTAATGATCACTTATGTGGTGCATTATTAATATGACACATCCAACCAAATAAAAAGCTAGCACCATCGGTCTACTTACATTTTTTTTTGAGAATATTACAATTAATTGCAAAAGAGAGCCAGCTATTAAAAAATAGTTAGTAAGTTAAGGCTGATTTATAGTTTCTTTTAAAGAAATCAAATCTCATGTGTGATTTATTAATTTTAGACAATTAATGATTGCAGAATAATAGGTCACGACTCCACCATAATGGCTGGTGGCATATCCTACACTACACATATTCTCCCTGTCAGCTTCATTCATTTTCATATACTCCTGTTATCGTTATTATTCAAATTATAATTACTGTGTAATACACACATCAAATTGTCGTAATGCTTCCAAAGCACTTGTGGATGAATACAATTTCTCGAGAAATTGTGTGGGGATGGAATATATGGCATATTTTATTTGTGAAAAGGAATTCCGTGCTAACTATTTATACATACCCACATTTTCACGTCTCTACATATATAAATAGGTTTGGAAATATGTTCCAAATTCAAGAGGATCCTATGCAAGTTTATGTATATGGACAATGAAGAGAGAGAGTGATATGACCAATCTAGAGAGAGAAGATAAGGCCACACTCCCGTCAGATTCGGCGGATACACCCTCTCAGTTTTAGACGTCAATTGCTGTAGCATATTCCATTCCTCTTTATTGTCGATATGGTGTAATATTTATAGTAAAAAAAAAGTTACGTACGAGGATTAATGTGAGTAGATGAATATTTCATTTTTTCAGTGACACACGAGGGTGATGAAACCTATAAGCTAGATACAAAGTACATAAAAAACAAAGCCAACAACTAACTAACCATAACAACTCAAGACATGGAGATATGAGTTAAAAAACAAAGCCAACAACTAACTAACCATAACAACTCAAGACATGGAGATATGAGTTACAAATCCAATAACTTAATGCTAGGAAATAAATTTAAAATCTAGAAACTAATTAATATCTTAGTCTAATAATCTCGATTAAGTCTTCGTAATAATTCGACATGCTCTTGAACACAATCTCATTTTGTTGATTCCATAAATTTCAGTTTACGTCGTTTCATAGAGCTTTCCATAATTTTGATGATCTTTTCTGCTTCTCAAATCCTAAATATTGCTTGAAATGACAAAAAAGAGCACACATAATTGCTCGGTTGGATTAGCTTCATTAATAAAAGGAATTGCTGAGTGACATTACTAGATAGAAATTATGAGGATACATTTATTACAATTATATTTATGTTGGAACATATTCCAAAATATAGAATTTTAGTCATTAAAAAAAAAAAAACTTAAAAGGGTAGTTGATGCATTCAAAATTTCATGACTAAAATATGATATTGATGTGTGAATTGTGATTAATGACCTTATACTCTTTTTTTACGTACATATAAAAAAGAACATCAATGAATTCGGAATTCCACTAATGAGCATATAATTGATAATTAATGAGACTACAATCTGATCATATGCCAAATTAATTTTATAGCTAGTCATGCATAAGAAAAGTGAAGCATATGCCTCTACATTTTATTTTTATAGTAAATTTCCAGATGCACAAAATAATGGCACTTATGTGTGATTAATATTTGCATGTAAGGTTTTCACAAAAAAACATGCAATACAAAGTTTCATTGCTTACATATAATTAAATATTGGGTAAATCATATTATACCAACATTTGCCATCGAAATAAATATGTCACAACATAGTATAATTGCAAAAAAGTATCCAACATTTTCAAAAATTCACATTTGTGTCCCAATAAAAATATTTTGGCACCCCTGATAACGATGTGACATGCTGAAATTCAAATGATGCATTTTTTACGTGTCCACAATATATTACATGGAGTTCTTTAACATAGAAAATGTGTGAATGAAAAAGCCATTTACAGTCAATAACTCAGACATGAGGTTCCGGAGATGCTCGAATTGAGAGTAGGGTGATTGCAGCATATATTATGGACACGTAAAAAATGCATGTCACATGTGAACTCCAGTGTGGCACATCATCATCTGGGAGCCGGAAATTTTTTGTTGGGATACGACCGCAGATTTTCGGAAATATTTAATACTTTATAATTATACTTATATTGGAATATATCTCGGTCATAAAAATTGGGACAATAACTGATTCGTAACCCTTAAATATTTGATGCTGCAACTGTTTCTGGACAATGTCACAATACTATAAGTTTATAACTGAATAGAAACGCGGAAAGAAACAAAAGAATAAAGTCAACCCTATTTATGATAATTAGAGTTCTCTTTTCAAAGGATTAACTTAATTATGAATTTATGATTTTCATACTTCTAATCCATTCTAGTATTATGATTTACACACCTTTTCCTCATTTAATATAACTCTAGGTAATACGTACAGATGATTTAAGTAGGACAACAAAAAAATAAAAGTAATAGCTTTGGTGGTTAAGTATGACTCTTCTTTTTCTAAAGTTTTCGGACTTAATTAAATGGATATTTGTCATTTAAATCACAATTTTTCGTTGACTTTTCGTCAATCTCATAATTTTTGAAACTGGAACATAAAATCATAACTTTTGACATTTTCACAATTATCCCACAGATCAAAATTTCGGTGAAATTGGTGGTGACGTGTCGGCCGGAATTCAATGAAAATTTATGATTTAAATGACAATTATCTCAACGACATCGTTTTGAAGAACAAACATTTTGTCCACGTCGGAAATTCCAGCTGACACGTCAACACCAATTTCACTGGAATTTTGATATGTGTGATAATTGAGAAAATGTCAAAAGTTATGATTTTATATTCCAGTTTCAAAAGTTATAGGATTGACCAGAAGTCAACGAAAAGTTATGATTTAAATGACAATTATCCCTTAATTAAATAATAATTTATTATTATTTTTATTTTTTAAACTTGATCCAATTTTATTCCAAAAACCCAATGTGCGTCAAATAATTGATAACCTAACGGCCATTAATTAATTTGCCATATATTGCAAAATATATATTTTTTGGAGGATAATTGCCATTTAAATCATAACTTTTCGTTGACTTATGGTCAATCTCATAACTTTTGAAACTGAAACATAAAATCAATAACTTTTGACATTTTTTTAATTATCCCACATATCAAAATTCTAGTTAAATTGGTGGTGACGTGTCAGCCGGAATTTCGACGTGGACAAAACGTCTGTCCTTCAAAACGATGTTGTTGAGATAATTGTCATTTAAATCATAACTTTTCATTGAATTCCGGCCGACACGTCACCACCAATTTCACCGAAATT
>JAYDZE010016884.1:0-28193 GCA_034509125.1 Monilaria moniliformis
ATATTTGTGGAAACAGAGAAGAAATTGTACTTGGTAGCCGACGATTTCGTGTCTGGTCTGGACCACTTTCACACTTCGTGTCTGGTCTGGACCACTTCTTTTGCGCGAACTGGTGTTCTTTTCCGGAATAAGGAGAGAGGCGCCGCCTGGAAAATTTGTTATTGACTTCTTGTTTAACCTAAACAAGAAGAAACACATTCTTATTTGGGCCCTTAAGCCCGTTAGAAGCAACACATTTTTTTATTACAAGACCCGATACCATGTTCACATTTTTTATTACAAGACCCGACCCAAACCATGTTCACATCGTGAGAGTGAGAGTGAGAGTGAGAAATTACTGCATTAAATATTTAAATTAATGAGAGAGAGAGATCTGCATATAATTGGCTAGCCCCTATGTTCCTAGGTGGCTAGGTATTCATTTGTTTCAAGCAACAATATTTTATTCCATAAAGCTAAAGGGTATAGGTGTCAATTCCATTTCCACTAACTTAATATTTTAATGCCAAAAACCATTCTGGCTGGCCACCTTCTGGCCATTTAGCATCACCCTAACAAAAAAACCAACACTTAATTGCTTACTATTTCTCTATTCAAAACAAATTTCTCAATCATTTGTTAAAACTCGTAGCCATTGTGGACTCGATTAATTGAGATATTATATCGTATGAAATGGGTAATGTTTGTTAAGTCTTTTGACTCCATTGAATAAAAGAAGAATATTCCAATACATTGAACTGCAAAAAGCGACTTTAATAATTAATCATAAATCATAATATTAAAGTTAAAACAAATTCTGAAGAAAAAAGGAAACTAAAAAGTTAAGAATGGGAGAAGTAAGAAGAAGGCTTCGTAGCTTTAAGCTACTCTTATCCGTAATACTAATGGCTGCTCTAGTGGCACGTGCCGAACGTCATCTCTCACGTGCGCACAAATTCAGTCTCAACTGCCTGCTATTATAAACCCAACTGCTACGCCAACTTGGCTGACCGCGCAATTGCTACGCGATTCCTCTCGACTGATAGAGAAATGGAGCATTCCGGCGCCGACGCCGCCGTGAAGATGCGCTCCAACTTTCTGCAGGTCCTCCGCAGCCGCCGGACTGCCGAAGGTCGTTCTTGCTCTGTTCACTGTGTGAGTGTGAGTGTGTGTGTGCGCGCGCGCGCGCGCGCGTGCGCGTGCGCGTGTTGATGTTATTTTGTGAGTGTGTGTTTTTTTTTAATTCGTAGGATTATAGTTTGTTGATTCTGTGGCGTGATATTTTCTCGGGGGAGTAAAAGAGTTGAAGCCGACGGTACAGTATGGTGTTTGTGAGCATCGCCTACATTTCATACATTCGTCTGGAATTTTCCACGAGTTTCTGAAGAAAAATTCTGGATTTCAGTGTTACTATTTATGTTTTTGCTGTAATATTTTGTGATCCTGGTTAATGATGCTGTTATTCTTCTTAAACGCATTTGATATTCATTTTATCACTAATTATCGTTCATTACAAAATCTGTCTCACATTTTTTCCTATGTTCACTGTGCGTGTGTTAATGTTATTTTGAAAGTGTTCTGTTTTTTTTTTAAAACAAAAAATTCGTGTAATTATGGTTTTGTTGAGAATGATTCTGGCGTAATACTGTCTCGGAGGAGTACAATAATTGAAGCGGATGGTACAGTAACGGTGTTTGTTGGGAATGGCCTCTAACGTTTCGATTACATTCATCTGGAATTTTCGATGAGTTTCTGAAGTAAATTTTGGATTTCTGTATTATTTTTTACGTTTTTGCTGTAATATTTTGTGATCCTGGTATGAAGCTGCTATTCGTCTTAAGCGCATTTAAAATACATTTTATCACTAATTACCTTCGTTGCAAAATCTGTCTCACAATTGTTGAAACATTCCATTAAAATTCTTCAAAACTGTGCAGTTCCTCTTTCTGTTGAATCTGCAGAACCTGTAAAAAATCCACTATATCAGGAAACTCCTACACCAACCTACAGTGAGGTCGGAGCTGCGTTGAAACTCCTTTCCATATCACTTACTAGATTAATAAACAGAATACGTGTCACAAATTTTCTTATGATGAATCATCAGGCTATGGAGTCTTGTCCAAAGAAAGTGATCCCGAATTTTAAGGAACTGCTTCAAGAGGAGAATTTTTACCTGACTACTGAGGTACTATAGGTCTATGATTTCTGATTTCTGATTTCTGATTTCTGATTTCTGATTTCTGATTTCTGATTTCTGATTTCTGTTTTCCGTGTGTGATGCCTTCAGAGTTATGAATGAATTTCTGACCAGGCAGGGGAGCAAGGACGCTTGCCGGTACTGCTATTGAAGCTGAAAGAGAGTACTCTGGAGAGAAGGCCAGCAGTGATTTTCCTGCATAGCACAAATAAAAACAAAGAGTGGTTGAGGCCATTACTTCAGGTATAAGGTGCTTCGAGATGCTTAGGCATTATTCATCGCGGTTGTGTTTTTTCAATTTAAGAGATTGATCCATATGTCTTTTCAAAAATATTTTCAGGCTTATGCTTCAAGAAATTATATTGCTATAGCCATTGATTCGCGTTATCATGGAGAGCGTGCTAAAAACTTGACAACCTACCAAGATGTGTGCCTTCTAAGTTCCAAGTCCTTATCTTTGCTTTCTTTCATTTTGGTCAAATCAATTTAATTGCACAGATAATGAGCTGGATTTTCGTTTGTTGTAATGTAGGCTCTAGTGTCATCGTGGACAGAGGGAGATACGATGCCTTTCATTTTTGATACAGTACTGTTTCACCCTGCTTCTGTAATCGAATAATTTAAGAAATCAGTTCATTTTCCCCTTAGTTTGACATTCTCGCTTGTACTAATTTGATATATCAGGTATGGGACTTGATAAAATTGGCAGATCATCTTACAGAAAGGCAGGATATCGATCCATCTAGGATAGGAATTACTGGTGAATCATTGGGAGGTCAGTTACTCTAAAGATGGTACTTGTATGTATGAAAATCTTGTTTTATTTACACCTTTCAATAAGATACTCCATCATCGTTCAGGAATGCATGCATGGCTTGGTGCGGCTGCTGATACTCGCTATTCAGTCGTTGCCCCCATAATTGGAGTTCAGGTAGCTGTTCCCGACACAAACTGACTAAGTTAACAAGTACACACAGTCTCAATACTTCCAATGTTTTAGGGGTTCCGGTGGGCGATTGAGCGTGACATGTGGCAAGCTCGAGTTGACAGCCTTAAGCGCGTATTTGAAGGTCAGCAACTGAATACAAAAATGTCTTTGCGTTTCATTGATTCCTACAGTATATCTTGACTCCTAAACCTGAAGATGATTCTTTTTGTGTTGTTGGTTTCCAGAGGCAAGAGTTGACTTGGGAAAAAGCGCAATCGACAAAGAAGTGGTGGAGAAGGTGAGGTTTGGTGAAGCTCTGTTGTTCCAATTTAAGCTGCTGCATTTGAGGTAAATAAGAAATTTGTTAACAGGTTTGGTACAGGATAGCTCCTGGATTGGCATCCCATTTCGACGCACCTTACACAGTTCCTGCGATAGCTCTTCGTCCTCTGTTGATCTTGAACGGTACAATAGTTGAGTATGCAAGATTTTTCTTGAAACCATACCATTTTTTTCTGAAAGTAGCAACCATGATTTGTTTAGGTTAGAAAGATCCACGTTGCCCCCTAGCTGGACTGGAACTTCCAGAATCAAAAGCGAGAAAGGAATATGAAGATGCCAATTCTGCTGAAAATTTTAAGGTGTTCAGTTAATCTCTCTCTCTCTCTCTCTCTCTCTCTCACACACACACACACACACACACACGCACAGTTCAGTTCTCATAGCTAGGTATCTATCTATGATGGTTTTGCAGTTGGTAGCTGAACCAGGGATTGGGCATCAAATGACACCTTTGATGGTGAAAGAAGCCAGTGAATGGTTTGATCAACACTTGAAACCATGAGGTTGCCTAATATCATCGATTCAAAATTGAGTGCCACTGTATAGATTGCATTTCGCCTTGAAACTGCGTTAAACACAGCCAGCCATTTTGTACTTGTAAACTGCAATATCTTTTATCAACCTAGACCAGACATGAGCCGTTTTCACAATTTTCAACTTTTCAAGGTTTCTCAATTCTTAACGAGCAATTATTTTTTAAAGCTTTCTAAGCTACTTATACAACAGTGTCTCATTCATCAAATCATCAACCCTGATAGGGAAATTAACAATTTGAAAAAGAATGCTAAAAACATGTTAACAAATGGCCAGACAATAGAAAATGGGTGGAAATCACTGCACGTTTAACTGATCAACTGCGTGGTTGAATCAAAAGGACATGGTTGTAAGGTTGAAACATACACTTTGATACATGCGATTATGTTAAGCGTCATCACACATCCAAGAGTAAGAAAATTACTTCGGAAAGCCTATCTGGCGCTACAATATCACTTGTTTACCCCTTCTTCGGCATGGCTGCAAGTCTTGTATACATCTTGGCCATAGACTGGAATCCTCTTATGTCGCCAGAGCGGAGAAGGTTGCCTACGCAACAACAGCCAACGGGAAACATCACTCAAACTACCAGCAGGAAACTCGAAACAAATCACAAGAAAAGTGACTTCCCCATATCATATGTTCAGAATATTAGATTTATTGCATGTTCTTCGACAGCAGGAATATGAATTCAAATCATTTTAAATACCATTTAAAACTTTCGCAATCTTTCTGCAAAGCTGTAAAACTACCCAGAAAATACCACCAGGCCACAGTGTAGTTTGTGAAGGAATCTTGGGAAAAATACCTGAATCACAGTTCAGCGGGCTATCAGCCTCTGGATGAGCCATCAGTGCGATTATAGCTCGACAAACTGACTGCAACGTCCATGCTGGACTCCAAGCATTCTTCAATATATCAAGGCAAATCTCACCTGTCTGCAGGAAAATCATAGCTTCAACAAACAATTAATTCCATGTTATCTGATATTCTTAATAAAAAGATCAACAGAAAATGCCAGCAGGTTATGCTTCATCTTTATATGGAAGTTTATGCACAATGACTTTTTGCTAGGATATTGCAGCTAGTAGTATGCCACAACCATAAGCATGTGCATATGCTTATAAAGTTCAACTAGTTACATGCATACAATCACATGCCCAAAGCATTACAATCTCAATCATGTCATGTCACACTATGGTATCATTCAGATCCTTAGCTTCATCACTCAAAGCACACATGCTGTGTTTCTAATGCAAAATTTATAAGTTCAGAAACAACTTTACCGACAGAGTTCCAGAAAATTTCATCATCTACCTTGTACAGTGACACTAGAAAGTTATCGCTTGGTCAGAAGATAATATACCTTAAAAAAATGACTATGGAAGATATTAAATACCTTGAAATGCACATTTGGATGGAATATTTTGGTTAAGAACCGAACTTGAGGGGGCTGCAAAGGATACTGCTCAGGTACAGAGAAAGCAAGCTGGAAAACTCCACCCTCATAAGGAGTTTCGGATGGCCCCTATATAGCACAGAATTAAGCAAGTAATATTTTATCAAATGCTCCACTTAACAAACGTCTCACGGCACACAATGAAGCACAAGAAACAGCAAAATGTACCTTTATAAGAGCAGTCCATTTAAATATGTTTGAATCATCACAAACGAGTTGGATATCAGGATCTGCTGTTTTCTCTCGCTGCACTTCTTTGTATTCCTTAAACAGCCTTGCCCTTGATGCCTATTTTTAGAGCATTAACTCAATTCTCAAAATGCTCAACAGAGACAAAGCATTGGATATTTTGATAATTGAGGCCTTTTTTCACAAGATGGATGCAGATAGAAGGCACAAAATCCAAGTCTAAATTGTCAAAGAATATGCTTCAAGAATCTATTCTTCCAGTTCAGTGAATCCCCTTATAAAAACATCAATCCTGATGGTAACTTAAATTCACTGTCCTACTGTCACCCATTCATTCTTATTCCCATGCACTAAAATTTATAATTCCTTAATCTATAGATAACTATTCAGATCAATTTTCAAACAAAATCTATTTTTCTCATATTAGTTTGCTGTTGAACTCACATCAGTCACTTAATTCAGCCGGATATTTCATTAGAATCATAGTTTAGTAGATAACCTTCCACTAACCTCCTCATCCCTTCCAATAGTGGCAATTCAGTGCCAATTTGCCATACATCTCCAAGTATTATGCATGAGTACAACTCTAGTCTAATCATACGAAGTAGAAAAACAAAAGTAAATAAGAAACAATGTTCTTCAATATGAAGTTGAAGCCTGACAGAAATTTCAAGATTCTAGGGTTATATCTTGGCATCACTCCGAATAGAGCTGCAACATGTAGGTAACATAGGAAACAACGAATTCCTATAACTTATAACGATGGAGACTATTTCCCAACCATACGAAAAGATACGTTAAGATTGAAAAACGAAATCATCATAACACTAACCTGCATTTTCAACACTGACTTTTGCTGTCAATTCACACCAATTCTCGTATAAGAGCTGCATCAATTGAAGCAAAATTTAAAGTTTCAATCAACAAGTAGCAATACTTTGCTACCGATCACAAAAGCCGAAAGACCGACAATCAGATAAACAGATATACGAAAGCAATCGTCTCCGTTTAAAAAAATAAAATAATCAAATAGGAGGCAAAAAAAATCCTGATTCATATTCAACAATCGCAAATTAATATGTTGAAAGAAAAAAAAAAAAAAAAAAAGAAGATACTAACCGTAGTGAATTGATGAGTGCTCACAGAATAGGCGCTCAGCTGAAGTGAGGTTGAAAACCGTAACAGAGAGGAAATGAAGGAATTCTACGTGGTGAAGTTGTAATCGTCTGTGTGACGGTGCACCATACTCCTATGAATTTGTAATCTTCTGTGCGGCGGTGCACAGGAGATTCGATCTTCTAGATTCTGTCACATCACAAGCTTTGCGCGGTCAAAAATAATTTGTTTAATAATGAATTATAATTTTTATGCGAGTATATTCATATTAAGGAATCTATGTAATTCAATGACCATTTTATTTATGTAATTTACCAACCATATTTCTTATTCATTTAAGATTATTAGTTTAGGGTTGTATTTGCATCCGAATATATGTTACAAAGTATATGCTGATTGATGCTCTTACTCACCCAACCAAACCAAAAAAGAGAAAAATGTTTCTTTCTTTTATACCAGTTTCCGTTTCTACAATGAAAATGTACCTGATTCTAGCGACAAGAAATCCATGACAAATAAAAACCACGACGCATGAAGGTGAAGAATATATATGCAGCAGGCCAACCGAGTTAGCATACAAAATAGCAAAAGTCAAGGCAAAGAAAGCCATCTATCTCTTCACATGCTCTCAGCTCTACCTGGTGTCGTCTTCCCCGGTTTGAACTTAGAGATGTCGACAAGGTCCCCAAATAGCTTGTCCTCCGGCCTAGACGGCCTTCCAGATGGAAGACTGCTTGACGCTGGATTTCTCAGCCCGCTGTCGTCCCTCACTGACAGAGCTGATATGCTGTGCTGAGCAAAGTAGGCATTTTGCATTTGATTTTGGCCTTGGCCATAGCCGTATCCGTATCCATAACCAGCAGGCATTTGGTTGTTGAACATCTGTTGAGGATGATACATGTATCCCATCTGGGAAGGTTGCATTTGCTGCGGATACATAACCGCGGGCTGATGCGGGTTCTGCATCGGGTAAGGATGCAACCCTTGCATTTGGTTGCTCTGCATGGACCGGCTGTCCATTGCTGTGAACTGGCCACCGTTGTACACACCAAGTGCTGCCTGATCATGAGCCATGGGTTGCTGACCTGTAAGATAAGCACCACTAGGCGATGGTTGGGCATGATTTACTACTCCTTGAGTTGCTTGCATTTGTTGAGGCTGGTTTACTGCAGGCAGACTGCTGTCAAGTTGTGCTTCCCACGGCGGAGGGGGAAGAGAGTCGCTTGCCTGAGCGCCTATGACACAAAGATAAAATATAAGTACAATTCAGGTCCGGTTGGGGGTGGTAGTTTATATAAAATCAAGAGAACATGTACCATAAACTGGTGAGGGTGGCTGCTCCTGTTGGGTCATTTGACCATAAACTGGTAAGGGTGGCTGCTGCCCTTGGGTCCTTTGACCATAAACTGGTGAGGGTGGTTGCTGCTGTTGGGTTACTTGACCTTTCCAGGTGCCATTTGGGTAAGCAGAAGGCTGCGGAGTGTGGGAATCTTGTGGCTGCTGAAACTGAGAAGAAGAAGGATAGGCGTGTCCAACAGGAGTCAACGTTTGATTGTTATTACTATCTGAAAACATGTCAACAAGTGCAAGAGCGTTGTGCTGAGAAGCGACGGGGCTAGTTGGTTGGGGCTGTCCCACAGGAACAAGTGCAAGTGCGTTGAGGTCATCTCCACTCAAAAGATCTATCTTTGGATCAGCCTTTATTGGAGTTGACATCTGGCCGTTAGTCGTGGGAGGAGGGATAGACAACTGTGTCCCTAAGCTAGTACTTGATGTAGAGCTGCAAAAAAAAAGTGATAGCATCAATTAGTATTTAACTCATAATCACCTTGAGGTATGATAGTTTCGATTGCAAAAACTCATTGCAAGAGCTCAGGAATTCAAGTTTAAGTGATACCAAATTATTTAAGTCGACCAAAACAAAGAAGAAAAAAATACAAACAACCGTACGGAACAAGGAGCCTTTATTTATACTCAAGGGCAGAGTTGAAATTTACCCTCGGTCCAATTGTTTGGTCTCACCAGTGTCGATAAGAGGAGCATCAACAGGTACTAAGGCTTTAGTTGGTTCAGGATTTAACTTCTCTGACTGAACAGGGGCAACACCAGAGGCAAGTGCTTCGTGCTTTGCCAGTACACGTTGCAAATCGTCATTCAGTGCCAACCCTTGGCACAAAAGTGATTCATCCCTAAATCAGGAAACATTACAAGAGAGCCCAAATAGTTAACATGGCACTCTATTAAAATATATATATATATGTATATATATATATATATCATCGAAAATGACATTGTAGCACAAGAAGTACAGTTAGTGGAGAACAAACTTTGGTGGTAGATGTATATGGTCGAAGACTACAGATATTCTAGAGCATTCTATCCATCATCAAGAATTCATATAACTAACGGATAAGAGGTCACATCAATACTAGGTGCAACAGAAGCTACTTGATATCCACAAAAGCATACAGAAGGCACTCAATCAAAAGATCCTAGTGTTCTAACTAGAATACAAACATGCAGCAACTACGGAGAAAAACTTATACCAATTTCAACGTTTTCCTCTTAACTGGAACAATTCGATTAAATCTATATCATGGAAATACTAATCTAACAAATATAAGACAGTTCACCCCAACCCACATTGTGAGTAGGAAGTTGCTAAGCTCCAAATAAAATACCACTGATACCAGCTTCTGTAAAGCAACTGAAGTGGTAACATTAAATTTTCTTTCAGACATCTGAAGTAAAATAAATATCTAAAAACTAAATGCTCCAGATGGAAGCATCATCCTTCAACATCTATTACAGGACATTCACCAATTAGATGCGCTCTTACAATATATTATCAAAAGACTCCGTTCTTCTTCCATTAAAAGAAATGTAAAGCAAAACTGAACCTGAACAAGTGATAAACACCTCAAGTAAATGAGAGCTTACGAAGTTGAGTTCACAAGGTGTACTACTCTTTGCTTGTATGTGCGGCATTGTTCTACCAGATCAACAATGACCTCCTGCTTAATTCCCTGCCAACAGTTACTCAGAGTTCAATATCTTAAATATAAAGTGAATTAAGAAACAGTTAAATAATGATTATAACATATATATAGTATGAGTTAGTTATGTTTCCATTAACAACGCAAGTACAAGAAAATCCTGAAAACAGAATATTCTAACCTGGCAAACTATTCATATTTTACATACTTCAAAATATCAATCCCCATAGAACTACTTTATTTCTAATATCATACGAAAAGCTTTACATCCATAGTATTATGATACCTCTTTGTTTCCAGGATCTAAAGCGCTCAGCATTTCTGATAGGACATCCATGATACCACGTGCGTTTTGAAGTTCTGTCAAGCTGGCATAAAACCAATGGTACAGAAAAAATCAGATAATTCCAAACATAGAACTTCAGTATACAAAGTAGCCACAATTTTTTGTGCAGTTCCTTATATCATATTTACCAAATGCAAACCAAGGAGATCAACAAGGTTCAAACAGCATATAAGAGCAATTGAAAACTTCATCAGTGATAATTAGCTTTCACCCAGAACAGCTCATAACTTCAAACGCTCAATAAGAAGTCCAATTATTTAACAATGAAAAGGTAGAGAAATCAAGAAATATTTCACTCCTTACATCCAACATTTAAACTTTTTCAAATGAGAATTGTCTCCATGAATCAATTAGACATAGGCCCCATTTACATAGCCGCAAGTGAACTGTTAAGCCAGTGAGAAGGAAGATAAGATGCAGGTATTGTAAACAAGACATGACCAGCATCATATAAGATAAAGGATAACATGTTGCATATATCCAATAAAATGAAATACACCGATACATGCCATAATTCTGTGAAAATCTTTTAGAGAATAATGCACCTCAATGTTGGGAACTCAGCTTCTGCAGAAGACTCAGCTCCATCAGCTCTAGGTTCTGGATTGCGAATATTTGGTGGATAAGATGACAACGGTTGTGTTTGCGGTGGTGTGAAAACAGGAGCTGACCTCTCAGATCTCTGAGGGAAAACTGCCCCAAGACGCTGATAGAAAAGACACAAATAGTATATCTATAAGCATAAAGAAATAAAGTAGTGTATGCATCAGAAATGAAGTACTAAGACAAGAAGCTCCCAGCATAAGTACCAATAAATCCTGGTATGCCACATAATACTGAGGATATCTTCCCCTTGGTCCTCCAAAAGCTTCTTGCCAAGTATCTATTAGAATTAATATCTTCTCTTTGACATGAAAGTCTGGCTGCGGTGATAAATTTTGCATCACTAAAAGCATAGGCACCAAATCAAGACAACGATAGATAGTGGGGACATCTATGAACTTGATACCTTCTTTTTCACTATTTTCACCATCTCATGAGGCAAATCTTTCTCAGCAACATGCATATGGACAATATCACCGCAGTTCTTCACAACAGTCTCCAATAGCTAGAAAATACAATGAAAACATTTGCAATTGACTGAGCTGTTTAGAAAAGTTCTTCCATTACAAGGATATGTGTCTCTACAAGAAAGGGATAACAAAGGCATTTAAGATAGTTTATACCACAATCTATGCATTCTTACCTTCCCTTTTGTTGCATGTCATGTATTAATCATATATGAATAATATGATACGAAGACCCCTCAGCCATTTAAAATCCTCTGAACAGTAACAATTAATCACTTCCTTTCACATACTATCCCAATATGCATAATGCATCCCATCTAAGTGATTGCTATACAAGGATCCTCATTCGAGAAATTGCATGAAGTTATAATCATAAGTCACTTCTTCAAAGTTCTGGCAAAACGTTAAATAGTCAAACATTAATTACAATAGGGAACATGCTCATTGTTTAAGGGTACAGTCTAACATTTTAGCCTCTTTTGTTACTTTATTGTAATTTATGCCTTTTCTATTAACCTTCTTCAGTTGTTGAATAGAATTGAATTCCACAAGTAGAAGATCACTGGTCTCGATAAACATAGTTTTCAATAATTCCAATCTCTCCCAGAGTGCATATATTTTAATTTCTTATTTTCACTCTTTGGACCGCAATAACAATGTCTGTTGTTCTATATTCTAATACTAACGAGGGAGCTTACAGTTTCTCGGTTTTCAAAATAATGCACCTCAGACATTCTTCTATACTTCAGAAACAGAGCATTCTTCTATACTTCAGAAAACTAAGTTTGTCTCAACTTATATTCTGTGCTCTTCGTGATTATTAGTCCCTTTATAAAATATCATATAAACTTAAATCCTGTGTTACTGTTTGACAAAAGACATCTTTTACCCTTTGGTATGTTAATCTGCACTTTATCTGTCCAAATCCACAGGACAAATACAACTTATTCTGTGTCTTCTTTCCAGCTGTCATCCTATTGAATTACAAGAACTTGATAATACCCCAAGCCTTCTCCAAAGTTCTGCAAGAGAATAATTGCATCCCGTTTGCAATTGTCCATGCTCTAAATTAATGAACAGTAAACGTGTCTGAAATCCAACGCAACAATCTCCTCAAGAAACCAGAAACAGAATTTTGAGAAGCTGGGAACTGCCAACATCTGTGTCATATGCACGAAAAAGCTTGTTTCGACATATTCAGAGTATCTTTTATCACCCAGAAGAGTGCAGCCCCGGTAATTGTCAGCAATGACTGAAGAGAAAGAAATTTTTCCCCTGATGCAAAACCTTGCTAGATGGTTATTCGTATTCAGTGACAATAGCAAATTCTGTTATACCCAACCCAATTGAGCATCGACAACCACAGCTGATAACCAACTAGGATGAATTCGTTTGATTATTATGAAAAGACAAAAATCCTGTGCACATGATATCGCACAAGAGTGTAAATGTTAGGCGAGGAAATGAAGCTTACTGTTAAGGCAAGCAGCTGAACTTTCGGATTCCTGCTACCAAGACGCTTTTTAATACCTCGAACAACATCTTTTGCTTGTCTGGTGAAAATAAAATTGAGTATAAGTTCACAAAACACAACTCATCTTCAACAAGGACATAAACTTCCCTCCCTCCGTGATATCTCCTACCCTCCAATTTCATAGAATTATCAAAAAATCAAATTATTCAAAAACACGCAACTACAGCACAAACCAGCAAAACAGTCCAATTGACAATTCCAAAAAAAATATTGTATCAAGTCAAAGCTCACGGCCAACATGCCTCTGTTTTTCCAATTTATTTATTTTTTTTGGAAAAAAGAAAACAAAAGAAAAAAAAATGGAGCTAGAAGAAGAAGAAGAAAATTACGCAGGATCGTGATTGCAAATGTCACAGATCTCAATATTCATAGCCCAATCCGGCCCGATCAGCATATCGCTGGTAGCTCTATCCACCATAGCATTTACCATCTTCTCTCCTCCTGCTCAATCCACAAACCCTAATTCCACAACGATTGGAGTCTACGCGTCAACGCCAGCGAGAACCTAATCCACCAAATTCCCCCGGGAATCGAAAAAATCTTCGAAATAATTAACAAAGTCGTGAGCCGAAAATATGCGACAAAAGTAGTTGTCTCGGGTGATCGGATCGCTAGTTTCAATCAGTTCTGTTAATTTTGGATTGCAGAATCCAGGAAAAAAAATTGCGGAAAAAAAAAAAATCAATTTTAGGGGGTGAAGTATTGAATGGGGGAAGCCAATAACATTGGGACGCGTGGAGATGTTCGGTTTTATTGATGATTGACGCCGCCGACTATGAGGATCGGACGGTGGTGGTGGCGTTTGAGAAAAATAGTGGGTTTGGTGGGCCACGTTTTATATGGGGCTACGTATTTTCAATTATTGTTGCTGACTGCTCCTTGAGTTGTGAGTCCGTGGCATGTGATAATTACTCCCCGTACCGTTATTTATGATATGTAGTTTTTAGATTTTCTCACATAATATAATATATATCTTTTTTAAAATATTTTATTTATAAATATGATTTTAAATCATATATGTTTTTGTACCATTTTACACACTTTTCAATTCTCTTAAATATTCATATCCAAGACAAATGTGGCATAAATAATAGAACAAAAATAGTAAAATTGTATATATTAAAAATATGGAAAAAACCCCAAGCACGATGAACAGATGATACTCTTGCTATTACAACTGAAAGAAAGAAACAAAAAGAAATAGAACGAAAATTACAACGAAAATAATAAAACAAACCAAATTATAAGTCGAGTCGATGAAAGCCCTATGTCTGCAAGACGAATTACACCACGACTGATGCTCTCAGATTGGCTTATCGTCCCCAAAGATAAAACTTCCTCCTAACGTGTAGAAGCACTTCAAACTCGCTAGGCACCGACGAACTTAAAGTAGTTTCAAGAATTAAACTAAATGTCTACATGTGTAGATAGGTTTCTTTTGTGTTGGTTTGAGCTTGTGGAGCTCTAACTAATGTGGGAGATTGTTGAAAACGTGGAGGTCTTTGGCCTTTCCTATGACCAAAGCTTTTGGCTTTCAACTAAGTGTAACCTCTCATCTCTTTATGTGGTACCTTGAATTTCAAGTCCTTCAAGTACTTCCCATTTGCCTATAAATAAGCTTGAACTTGGAATAGATGAACACACAAAACAAACAAAGCATTTCATCTATCTAGCATTTTGTTCTCTAGTTTTTTGTTTCTACTTATAATTTGGATTGTTTTAATTATTTTCGTTGTAATTTACATTCTATTTCTTTTGTTCCTTTCTTTCGGTTGTAATAGCAATAGTATCGTCTATTTAACGGCTTCGGTTTTTCCCATATTTCTAACAGTCGCAAGACGAATTACTGTATTCTTGCTAAGATAGGAATTATGTCGACCGAAGCTGGAGAGGAACGTAAATCATGTTGTTGGATCGTCTTCTGATTCCGTTAACACGTCGGTGTTGGCACTGGTTTCGACCTCAAAGGTCATGGCTCAGGCCGAGAAGCCCGGGAAGTTCAAGGGCTCGGAATTTAAACGTTGGCAACAAAAGATGTTGTTTTACCTAAGTACGTTAGGTGTTGCCAACTTCCTCACAGAGGATTCTCTAGTTGTACCCGAGGAAGAGACGAACTTCAATGTTCGGGCAACCTATGATGTTTGGCATCAGGGCAATTTCTTGTGCAAGAACTACGTCCTGAACGGCCTAGAGGACAATCTTTATTTCATCTTTGTTGGGACTAAGACCTCCAAAGACTTGTGGGAGGCACTTGACAAGAAGTATTTCGTCTATGACGCCGGTACAAAGAAGTATGTTGTTGCAAAAAATTTGGACTACAAGATGGTGGACTCTCGTTCAGTGGTGGCGCAAGTGGAAGAGTTGCAAATCATAATCTACGACGTCCACGTTGAATGGATGGTCCTACCAGACAAGTTCATTGTTGTGGCAAAGATCAAGAAGTTTCCTCCGTGCTGGACTGATTTCAAGAATCACCTTAAGCACAAGAGAAATGAGATGCAGCCAGAAGACTTGATTGTCCGTCTTCGTGTTGAAGAGGACAATAGGCGGTATGAACATAAGCCAGGAAACTCAAAAGACTCGAAGACCAATCAAATAAAGCGAAGATGATCCTCTAAACATCCCCGTCCGAGTGCAAAAGACAAGGGAAAATGGAAGGTAGCAAATGCTCTAAAGTTTGAAGGTAACTGCTACAACCGTGATAAACCGGGCACATGGCGAATGACTACTGAAAGCCCAAGAAGAACAAAGCCAAGAAGGGCGCACACCTGGTCGAGAGAGATTTCAACGAGGATGACTCAGCGGTTGTGGTCTCCGAAGTGCATCGTGCAGATAATCCAAACGCTTGGTTTATCGACACCGAAGCAACTGTCCACGTGTGCTCGGATTGAAGTCAATTTTCGACCTATGAACAAATCAAAGGGAAGAAGCTCCACATGGCCAACCAAGACTCGTCTGAAGTTATCGGCGTGGGAGAAAAAGATTGGTAGATCTCTATTTACTAAAAGTTAGTGAATTCAACTCACATGAAAGATGTGAAGTTTATGTTGAAGCCAAAATGGCTAAGCTGTCGTTTCACTCGGTAGAGCGGAGCACGAAACCTCTAGAGTTGATTCATACGGGCATATGTGATTTGAAATTTGTGCAAATTAGAGGTGGTTAAAAGTATTTCATCACGTTTATTAATGATTGCACAAGGTATTGTTATCTTTACGTGTTAAGAGGTAAAGATGAGGCTATTAAAACGTTTAAAGACTTAAAAAATGAAGCTGAAAATCAACTTAGTTGTCGAATTAAGTGTGTTCGAAGTGATAGAGGTGGCGAATATATAGCTCCGTTTGCAGAATTATGTCAAGCTAGTAGTATAATTAACCAAACGACAACACTATATTCCCCCCAGTCGAATGGTGTTGTTGAATATAAAAATCGAACACTTAAAGAGATGATGAATGCTATGTTGATTAATTCGGGGTTAACCCAGAACATGTGGGGGATGCTGTGTTAACAGAGAATTATATCCTGAATAAGATTTCACTTAAAGGTAGGGATGTGACTCCTTACGAGTTGTGGAAAGGGAGGAAACCTTCATATTTGTACCTCAAGGTGTGGGAATGTTTAGCGAATGTGGAAGTGCCTCATCCGAAACAAGTTGCGATTGCCCCTAAAATAATCGATTGTATCTTTATCGGTTATGCTCTAAATAACAATGCGTATTGTTTCCTAGTCCATAGGTCAGTTGTGCCTGATGTGACCCTAAAATATGTTGAAGAGAAATTTCGACGTGAAAGATATGGATCTAGCTGATGTGATTCTTGGAATCAAGATTGTAAGGGATCGTGAGGGAATTGTTTTACCACTATCTCATTATGTGGAGAAAGTGCTCAAGAAGTTTCACTCATTTGATTGTGAGCCAGTTAAGACTCCATTGGAACCCAGTGTGCATCCAGATCTTGTGTGTCCGGTGAACAAGTTGAGCCAGTTTACAAGCAATCCAAATAAAGAACATTGAAAAGCTATGCGTAGAGTTTTGAGATACTTAAAGTATACTCTTAATTTAGGACTGCATTATATGCAATATACGCAAGTACTTGAAGGGTACTGTGACGCAAATTGGATCTCTGATCCGAGAGACTCGTTTTCGACGAGTGGGTATATGTTTACTGTGGGGGTAGTGCTGTCTCGTGAAAATCAACGAAACAGACATGTATTGCTCAATCCACCATGGAATCCGACTTTATAGCTTTAGATAAAGTTGGGGAAGAAGTTGAATGGCTCAGAAACTTCCTTGAAGATATTACATGTTGGAAGAAGTCAGTGCCAAAAGTGGTGATACACTGTGATAGCCAAGCGACTGTAGGGAGAGTACAAAGTGGTCTATATAATGGTAAGTCTCAGCATATCCGTCGATGACACAATACCGTGAGACAATTGATCATGAGTGGTGTTATCTCAATTGACTATGTAAGGTCAATGGATAACTTAGCGGATCCATTAACCAAATGGTTAAATCATGATAAATTGTTTAAGTTGATAGAATGAATGGGGTTAAAAAATCACATCTAACAGATGAGTATAGTGGTAACTCAGCCATACAATTGGAGATCTCATGAGCGTGGTTCAATGGGAAAATGAAGCTATATGAATCTAGCTGTATAACACTCAGAAGATTTTAATCTTAGCTCATTCCTTAGAAAACATTGAGTGTTGTAAACTGCACGTGGTAAGAGGTTAAGTATTTGACTTTTAACGATTCTTGGAAGCCTCGAGGAGGTAGATTATGGCAAGATACTTGGGAAAGAATCGCCTATATAAGTGAGAAGTGTGGGCCTCTTCAAATTCTGTGAATCACTTATGAATCCAAAGAGGTGTTTCATGGCCAGAAACGGACACAAACGTGAGAACTGAAGAGTTTGTAAATAATATTGTGTCAATATTATTGTCTCGGTATACACCAAGGGGGAATGGTTCAAGGCATCACGTCCACCAAGCCGCCGGTATGCTCAATGGTGTTGACTATGGAAGGTTCAAAGCCCCAAACTGCCATTCCAAATGCAATATTATTTCTCGAGAATTGAGCTAAGTGTCTGTATGCATGTATATGTTTCTTTTGTGTTGGTTTCAAATAGAGCTCTAACTAATGTGGGGGATTGTTGAAAACATGGAGGCCTTTGGCCTTTCCTATGGCAAGGCTTTTGGCTTTCAACTAGGTGTAACCTCGCATCTCTTTATGTGGTACCTTGAATGTCAAGCCCTTCAAGTACCTCCCATTAGCCTATAAATATGTTTGAACTTGGAATAGATGAACACATAACATAAATAAAGCATTTAATCTCTCTAACATTATGCTCTCTAGTTTTTTGCACTAGTTTAGAAGTTCTTCAGCTCAATTCTCAAAACTCCTTCAAGTTCATCGGTGTCTAGCGAGTTTGAGGCGTTTCTACATGCTGGGAGAAAGTCCTTTTATTTTTAGGGACGCTACGCCAATCCGAAAGTACCGGTCGGGGCGTAATTCGTCTTGCGGAAATAGGGTTTTCCTCGACTAGATTTATAATTTGGTTTGTTTTAATTATTTTCGTTGTAATTTCCATTCTATTTATTTTGTTTCTTTCTTTCGATTGTAATAACAGAGTACCGCATGTTTAACGGCTTGGATTTTTTCCATATTTCTAAATTATACACTTTAATTAGCCTTCATTTTTTGTAATAAAC
This sequence comes from Monilaria moniliformis, assembly GCA_034509125.1. Taxonomy (NCBI): domain Eukaryota; kingdom Viridiplantae; phylum Streptophyta; class Magnoliopsida; order Caryophyllales; family Aizoaceae; genus Monilaria; species Monilaria moniliformis. The sequence goes on from JAYDZE010016884.1 coordinate 18,400, forward strand.
TTTGGACTTTATTTTAAATTTGATTCAATTTGTACGTCGTATTGATAAGACATAATTATATGATTTATGGTAAATTAAGCTGTTTCAGTTTATTGCACGAGTTTTGAGATGAAATATAGAAATCCATCCAACGTCGTAATTAGAAATCGATTGATGGTTATCCATTACCCATTGCATGAGATATCCTCCCGATCCATATTGTCAATTTTATCACAAGATGTTTGGAATTACGATTTGAACCGTTGGGAACCTCTAGCTATAATGCACAAACTCTCGATTCAATCAGTTAGACATTGAATGTCCAGTAGCGAAATTGGCGGAGTGTGGGGACAACTCAAATCATGTGCTTCAAAATCTTATGCCAATTTTGAGTTTTGACGTAGCTGGATTCTTCCTCTTGTGAATGATAGATGAATATGATATGAATCTTTATACCTTGACCCTGAGTATAAAATAAAATATAATGTTGAGTTTCGACGTTAGATATATATTTATATAATGGCGGACACACATAGCCTATAGGCTCCCCCAATTTTTTATTTTATATTTTTACATTTATAAATTTTGTGATTAGTCGGAATTTTTATTATGGTTCTATGGCAGATATCTCATTCACGCAACTAATCTGTTACACAGATATAAATATCCTGCGTAAGTATCTAAATATTAATTCCAAACTCGTGTAATAAATTATAATAATCTAATTTACTTTAAATCTTAAGGTTGGATCTTAATTAACAAGATAGCTGAACAGACTTACATTGTTAGCAACCCCTTTTTTCATTTTGCTTCTTTTTTTTTAGAAAATTAGACTACAAAATTGAAAATGCCTGGAAAGCATTTGAATATTCTATATAAACAAAGGCATCGTTATCGGGTATTTTTATTTATTTATTTTATTCGTAGAGTTGAATTCTATGATTGAAGCTATTTTAGCGTATATGTGTGGCTTATTGGTCGGTTTATTATTCCGTATTTATAATATGAAATATACTATTTGAGTTTTTTCAGAGTCGGACACATTCTTGTGCAGCTCCACGCCATCATTATTGTTTGAAAACAATAAAAATAAAATAATAGATGGATAAATCATGGCATGAATCATGATCATATTTAAAAAGTTCAATCTGCAAGCAACGAAGACTCTGCTTTTCATGGTAAATCAACTCAATATGATTCCAAAATTAGAGTCACATGGCATAATTTCCTTTATCAAATAATGGATGGCTATAGTATTCATCAATTTTTTAATATCTAAATAAACTATTCCTTCATATGATATGAGAACGGAATTTCACAATGCAGACAAAATTGTTCGAGTAAACATCTATGATTATTCAAGGCCACAAATATATACTAAAATATGGTCTATTTTCAAGCAAGTTCACACATTTGATTGGATTTGGCCCATTTGGGGCTACTTGCTCTTTTGGCCAATAAATCTTAAATATCGAGACACCCAACTTGTGTATTGATAAGAAGATTATATGCACTGTGAAATGCATTGACAACAAGAAAGTTCACAAACATCATTAGCGACATAAGATTTCGTTCATTCTTCTTCTTTCATTCTTGGAAAATAAAATGTCATATGAGATACAACTTCTCATATTTTTTGTGTGTTCCGAGATGATACATAATCCTGAGATTTCATGAGCAATCGGTAGCTGAAACAGATCGCAGTCGGGTTAATAAGGAATAGCAACCCTAACCGTGTCCGGACCCGATTTCATGTCCTCCAAAATGAGATTCAGAAGAAACTGGGCCACTGGACCTACATTGCCTGCCAAAACAAAAACATGTCACTAGAGGTGTCAAAACTTCGGGCCGGGCTGAAAATTGACGGGATCGGATTCAAATGTTCTAGACTTGTCCAAAACGCAAACCCGCATTTCAGGCTGGTCTATGGGCCAAGATAGAAGGCCTACCGGCCAAGCTAGGACTTCTATCAGACCTCATAAAGCATGGGCTAGACCACTTTTGACAACTCTAACAAGACCGGTTGGTGCATGAGATGGCAAGATTGTAGCACATCTTATCAAGGTGAAAAGGGTCAAGAAAAAACCAAAACTTATATTATGACATGATTGATTTGCCATCTAAACTAAGAGTGAACATTCGGTTTTCGGTTCGCTTTTTGTCCAAACCCCGAATCGAAAAATCGATTTTTTTTTAAAAATTAAAATCGAATCGAACTGAATTACTCGAAAAACCGAAATCGGAACTATGAAAACCGATCCAAACCGAAAAAACTGAAATTTTATAAAAATATCCAAAAAACCGAAAATCCAAAAAATCCAAAAAATGTATGTATATATATTTAATATATATATATATATATATATATTCATATATAAATATATACATATTTTTAGTTATTATTATAATACTAAAAATAAATTCAGTTTTTTGGTTTTTTTCGGTTTATAATATATCCAATCCCAACCAAACCGAACCAAACCGAAATTTGGAAAAAACCGAACCAAATTTTAAATTTCGATTTGGCTCGGTTCGGATATTCGGATTTCTTGCTCACCCTTAATCTAATTAAACTTCAACCAAAAATGCATGCAATGAACAAGTTATATGTTTTTCTTTAAGTGGGAGCACATATATGCCAACAAAAATAATCTTTCAACTAAGAAGAAGCAAGTTATCATGCTAGAAAGAAAAACAATCTTACCATCACCAATGACTTGATCATCCCATTGGACGACTGCACGAACGAGAACTCCACTCCCGATGAGCATCATTTCATCGGCTTCCTTCCCTTCATCCATGGTTACATCGCCCAGCCGTATCCCTCTAAGTATTCCCTCCTCCACCAAACTTTCCGCTAGCACCAATGCTCTCCTCGCCGTGCACCCTCTGAGAATTTTATCAAACTTTGGCATCACAAGTTCCTTTCCCTTTGTGACAAAAGCCACATTCATATTAGGCCCTTCGGCTATGTACCCGTCCCCATCCAGCCAAATTGCAGCATATGCACCGTTCTCTTCAGCCTCCATCTTCGACAGTGCGTTAGGTAGATAGTTCACACTCTTCATCACAGCAAACTGTGGAGGTTTTATTGGAACTGAAGATGTTACTACTTTTATACCGTTGTGACTGGAGGCCGACTCATCTTGAATCACAACAGCATAAAGAGACGATCCGTGGCAGCCAGACGGAGATAGCTGGAAATCGCCCGGTCCTGCTGAAAGCCAATACCTTAGTGACCCTTTCCTACATTTGGCGGCACTCACAGTTTGTACGAGTATTCTTCTGATGCTTTCTCTATCGAATGGAAGCTTTATCTTGGCCATTGCAGCCGATCCAATGAAACGATCGAGGTGTTGATCCAGCTCGTAAAGATATCTGAGATTCAAAGAGAAAAGGATATAAGTACCTGCTAGTCACCAAATTAAGCTATGATCAGAGGAAGCAACAGAAAATAGGAATATTGATACACACAATTTAAATGTTTTTCTATCTCAGCCTATTCGATCCACAATAACGCCACTGTAAAATTCCAAAGTCACGTTATTTAGAGCTCGGCCATATTTCCTGATCACACGCTGCTTTGAACAGAGAAGTTAATCGAGCACATGTCATTATCTTGCATCGTCTCCACCATAAAAGAAGCACCACACGTAGTCAAGGAATTTTAGCAAATTCTTTACAAAGCAACAAGTACTTTCAAGCACAAACAAACATACGTTCGTAGAGAACTCATCGCATACCAGACCGTCCATGATTGCTGCATTATCAAAAACTCATGCCCTCTATGCACCACCTGATCAAACGCTCTTTTAAACAGATAAGGAAATCGAGCACCACACATATTTAACAAATTTCAGCACCAATTGGCAAATTCCTGATAAAGCAACAAGTGATTTTAAGTAAGCAACCACATGACAAACATATATCCGTGTAGAACCACTAGCTCGTTGAATACACACTCGTCCATAATTGCTGCAGTATCAAAAACTCGTGCCCTCTATGCACTGATCAAATGTTCTTTTAAAATGAGAGGGATATTAAGTACATATCATAAGTTTGCATCTTCTCTACCACGAAAGAATTACCACATATATTCAAATTTAGCAAACTCCTCTCAAAGCAACAAGTGGTCTCAAGCAAGCAAGCACACGACAAGCATATATCCGTATAGAAATACTCGTTGAATACCAACCCGTCCATGATTGCTGCAGTATCGAAAACTCCATGCCCTCTATGCACCATGTGATCATCCATTGGGATCACCATTGCTGCTGGATCGGTTGTTATTCCACCAAAGATGCTAGAATACATTGCCAAATATTGCTGCTTGCTCTCATAGCTAGTCCGAAAAGTTCTCAGTCTTTCAGTAGCCTTCAAGTATAAGAAAAAAAATTAAAATTTCACCCCACTTATTAATCCTCTTTCTTCAGGTCTAATTATATATCTCAATTGTTACAGGATTTACAGACTCCATTTACAATGTGTTTCTTTCCCAATTTTTAATATTAGTCTAGTATAGTTCCTCTATTAACACAAAAAAAAAATACAAAAAATCATGCTTATTTTTTTAAATACTTGTAAATTACATACAAACAATTCTTGTGTTTCTTTCCCAATTTTTAATCTTTGTCTAGTATAATTCCTCTATTAACACAAAAAATCGTACAAAAATTCATTCTTATTTTTTCAATACTTGTAAATTACATACAGAAATAAGGTTAAGAAACAAACCTCTGAGCAAGAAAGAAGTGGGACATCAGATATTTGTCCCAATTCCGTTTCTACAACACCATTAAAATAATATCAGAATCCATAATCATGCAGAAGTAAAAATCAGTCATAATGAAAAAAACACCATTTAATTCTCGAAAATCCGAAATACATTAAAATTTTCAATTTTTACCAGAAGAGGGGCTTGAATTCTTTACAGCATTCCATTGTAAATGGGTGCTTTGGGCTATCCTGAGCTGCAGATGCGAAGTCCCATTTCGAAAGGAGAGATTCTTGTGGGAGAGAGGGTGAATTGAGGGAGGGATCAGCCATCCTTGGCTGGGAAATGAGGGATTAGCTAGAGTTGCTGGAGATGCCATTGATAAGAAGGTTGACTGTGTGTGGTGTGTGAAATCGGAGATTCCAGCATCTGCACATGCGAAAATTTAGATGTTTTATAGCATTTTTGGAGCTTGTGAAGATTCCATAGACAAGACATTGCCGGCCGAGTTGGAGCATCTTACGTGGGATTTTGAGATGAGACAAGGAGATTCTAAAATAAGGAAATAATTGTACTGTGTAGCAGTTATTTTATTGTTAAAATTGCCGGAATAACAAACTCTCGAAAAAAAAATTGCATAGAAAATAAAAATAGAACAGACCCAACTTATTACTACTATAAATAAATTGTGGTCTTTTACTGAACTCCATTTACAATTTTACATGAGAGGCTTTATTTTATTACAAAGCTAGCAGTTTCGTGGTATTCCTATTTTCAAACTAAAGTATTATAGACATATTTTAAATTGAGTAGTGATAAATATACATAAATTGTACATACATAATGATTTTTTTAGATATTTTATATTTAAATTAGTTTATAAATATTATTTAATTTAAAATAAATTAATATATTATATATTTACCATTCTGCAATAATTTAAGAAAAAATTAACCTTTTCAAATTAGATATATGTAGATTTAGAAAAAAATTAACTTTTTTATTTTATATCTATATATTTATCTCCAAATTAATTTTATGACTTTGTTCGAAGGTTTATCAAACTAATTTTTCAATCATATATTTGACAATATAATAGGGGCAATTTAGTAAAAATAATAATATAATTAATAATAAAATCCATTCAGTTCATTTTAAAATTTAAAAATATTATGTATGTACAATTATGTACATTTATCTTTTCCCTTATAATAATATAGAGGGGGGGGGGGGGAGACGGATCTCGTAGCATATGTCATAATTTTTTAAAAAATATTATAACAAAACTGAGGCATCAAAAATCTCTCTTTAGTGAGAGGTATTTAGTTCAATTTCCACCAAATTGCGTGTTATCTTTTCATTTTATTTGCATATAGTCTAGTTTGTACTAGTTTAGATACTATGAGATTCATTTATATTCATTTGAAATATATATTCTTGTGATACAATATTATTTTATATCTTAAAAAATAAATATGTGATCAGCTTATGCAAGTGCGAAGTTGAGAACCCTCCTCAAGAATAATGGCTAATGTAGAGTGTAATTAATCACGCATGCGCGTAGAGTGTCCAATCAATCAGACTTTTGTAGAGGGTAAGAAATTGAAAATGGAAAAGAGTGACACAGATATTTACGTGTTTCAAATGTATTTTTCAATTTCATTTGAGAGTGATATATACTTTTTGTTAGAAGTTAATTGATGGATTGGAGTTGGTCAAATGAATTTCTGGTGCTCATTTTAATTACAATGCATTAATCATCAATATATATCACGAAATTGTTTCGTTTCTTTGACTCTTCGTCTCTGTGCTAAAGAATGATGAAATATAAGAATAAAGGTCTAATCAAAATTCATGTGAAGACAAGTAATATAGTTTTAGGAAAGAAAAAGGAATGAAACAAGCGCTGACTATATGTAAAATATATTACAAATGGACGGGAACCATCCACGCCACCAGTTAGCTGTGAATTGTTATATATTGCTGCACTGTGTCACTCTCTTCAACTCATAGAGACCCAAGGCGCTGACGGAAGGAACAAAGGGTTGGATGAATAAGAAATATTAATTTTATTGAATTCTTCATTATAATATAAAATGACATGGAACTTAATTTAGAAAAATGCTGATATTTGATTTATCTAACGGTGAAGTTAACTAAAGGACTTATTAAATTGAGAAAATTATACAAGGACTTATTGAAACAAAAATTTAAAATACGAAGATACAAAGATATGTTTTGCCTAAATAACATATTCCTTGTATAAGAAATTTAATAAGAATTATCATCACTCAATAAAGATTCTCACATAATTTGATAGGGTAGTGATAAATGTACATAAATTGTACATACATAATTAGATTTTATAGGTATTTTACATCTAAAATCAAATTATAAATACTAAATAATTTAAAATAAATTAATATATCACATATTAACCCTTTTACAATAATTTAGGAAAATATTAAAATTTTCAAATTAGATATTTGTAGATTTAGAAAAAGATTATTTTTCCATTCGATATCTACATATTTATCTCTAAATCAAATTGTAAATCGTGTGAATTTATCATATGTGAGTATGAGGATCTATTAAATCAATTTTTCAATCATATCTTTGAAAATATAATAGGGACAATTTAGTAAAAAAATAATATGATTAATAATAAAACTAAATTAAATAAATTCAATTCAATTTAATTTAAAATTTAAGTGTATGTACAATTTATGTACATTTTTTATGTGCAAATATTTGATTTAATAAATGGATAGCATGCAGAATGTGTCGTCATAGGATTGTAAGTAATTAAACAAATTAAGAATAGTAGGGATTTCTGTTTCTGTACGTGGTCACAGTGTAAGTCCAAATTCTAAATCACCGCCCCGCCGATTTCCTAGGCATGGCTTTTGTATTTTTTTTGCCCTTCATTTTTTGTTTTTGCCACTTTTCATGACTAAGGAAACCCATTGCACTATTTCAGTGGAGACGGATATGGAATAAATTTTGTTTGCGTGCAATAGTCTACCAATTATAAAAGGAAGTGTAAACATAAATATTGTATTTATTTTAATAAAGAAATTGTGAACAATTTCAATATCTTGATTTGAATATATATGGGCAAGTTGCAATCTTAATTTGATCCTCTAATTCTAATTCTTTTCAAATTGATCTTCAAATAGTGTTTGAAATTTGTTGGAGAATTATGCTTCCTTGATTTTCTTAGACTTGGATCTTTGAGCTTATAACATCTTGAATCTTCAAGCTTTATAGTGTCAACACGAAGCACGCTTGCCTTATTTTCAGATTGAACGTCAGACCTGACTAGAGCTTTGAGCTTTATAATATTAATGTGGAGGGCCTTCACTTTGTTTCCGAATCGAACGCTGGGCTTGACTTGAGATTCGGGAGCTTTGGGCTTTATAACGTTCATGTAGAGGGTGTTCGCCTTGTTTCCAAATCAAACGTGGAGCTTGAGACAATTCCGTCCTGGATCTTCGCCTTCAATTATGATTTGGTGTCTTGAGAACTAACTGACATGGAGACCCTTATTTATAGTTGTAGGAAAGATCGAGCTTTGGTTCTAAGCTCGTATGATCTTGGACCTAAGGCTGACGTGACGCGATTTCATTGGCTCTTGAATATTAATATATATTAGTTTCAAGATTTGACTTACTAACAAGAAATTGATATATATCTTTGAGATAGTGCAATATCTTTATTAATAATATTTTATTTAATCTTGAATTTTATAAAATTTCAAAACTAAATAAAGATATATATTAATAAAATATCTTTTCTTTTTTGTTAAAACTTATATCCCTACAAAAAGATAAACTGCTTTTAAAAATTTCATATTTTAACAGATTCGATTTAAACCACATTAGTGAAATTTCAACTTTAAGACATTTGTCTTCAAGATTACATAATTTATTAAGAGGTCATTTCTGAAATTTTCTTTCCCATTTTTCTTTTCCCCAAGGAGAGAGACTAGCCTACTACTAATGTGTTTTGTGCAACAAATAAAAGGGTTAATTCTACTTTTATGCAAGAGCTCACTAGTATTCAAGACTTGAAGTAGTCACCCTGCTTCTGTGAGTAGATTATGGTTATGTAGACGTACCTTGGGTCATCCGATTAACTAGATCTAGTTTATCTCGTAAACGGGAAAAAATAGGTTTGTATTTTCATTATTATGTACAATAATTTATAAATCACAAAAGACCCAAATTATACTATCCATCTTTACTCCTATCATGTCCACACACACACACACACACATATATATATATATATATATATATATGGAAGCATTAATGTCAAATCATCCTATTAGTACTTAATTAAGATCAAATATTAATCATTAGATTCAAAAATATACGGTCAAGATTTAATAATAGCGTAAATCATTATAGTGAACGGTATATATAATTGTAAGGTTAATTTTGTCCACACTAAATGTAACACGTGAGAAAAATATGGAAGTTGCCTAGATTTTTGGAATTATTATACCGATATCTCCACTAAATGATTCAACAAATGTTCTCCATATACGCACGCCTACTCTATAGAGTAGAAGTAGAACTGTTATTATTTGAAAATTTGTCATAAATTATGGTCTAGATTCAATTCGTGTCTTCAATACAGTATATCATGTACTATGTATTGATATATCATGTGCCATGTACTGATATATCATGTGTTGTGAACTGATATAATTTGTCCTTTGTAATAATATATCTAATGTCATGTACAGATATATCATGTGATGTATAATGATATAGCTTGTGATTTGTACTGATATCGTTCGTGCTGTATATTTTAGGATATACATAAAACATTCCATATCCAAACTAAATCTACGAAAATATATATATAAGAAATGTATTGCACAAAAATAGGATAAAATTTGATTTCTAATTTTTTGATTTCCATATAACTGTAGATATAAAAATTACTTTAAAACCCTTTTTGATTAAAATAATATAATATTTAATGACAAATGACGAAATATTAGAAAGTTAGATCAATATATCGCACGATTATAAAATGATCGTAGTTCGAAAATAAAGATACGTTCGAAATGAATACATTCATATATATA
>JAYDZE010016885.1:0-10054 GCA_034509125.1 Monilaria moniliformis
TAATTCGTGTAAATGTGTGGATATAAATGATAAGTAAACAAGTAATAGTTGTGAAAGTAAGCACAATTTGCACAAGTGGAGATGGGAGAAATTGAAGGTAGACAAAAGAGAATTCTTGTTAATATAAGAGGTGTAAGTTGAAATGAGAATGATGAGTGGGTATTTATAGATAAAAGTGAGTGGGAAAATTTGAATTTGAATTAGAAATTAAAAAAAAATCGAAAAACCGCTGGTTCTGCTGCAAAACCGCCGGTTTTGGCAGAAAACCGTCGGTTTTGCAGCAGAAACCGGCGGTTTCGGCCAGCTTTGTCAGCCTAGCCCCCTGCCACTCTATGTCAAAAACCGCCGGTTTCGAAAAATTGAAACCGTAACCGAACCGCTAGAACCGATTTTCCGATTTCGGTTTAACCGTTTAGGGCGGTTTCGGTTTCGATTAAAACTGGCGGTTCGGTTTTAACCGGGCATCCCCACTTGCAACCATTTTGAAGTTGCTACTTGCAATTTATTTGCTTCCATTATCGTCTTAAGAAAGCCCGCATTAATTTACTCTTTTTTTAACCATGTGTAACTTTATATTCCGGCATTCATTTCCTTGTAAATTAACTTTTTATATTTTTGTTATACCACTACAAATTATTTATGTAAAATTTACATTTCATTGAAATTTTTATATTTTTTTTACGTAATTCAAATTCTGAAAAAGTTATACAATATATCATGATTTGTGTATCGCACAATATATATTAAAATGGAGTTTTTGGCAGTTTTTCTTTTTGCGCTCTAAAATTTTAATTAAAAAAAAAAGTGTTATCAACAGTTGCTGGTTGTTGTTTCCATTTTCTTTGTCTTATTTTGTTTTTCTTTCTTTATTTCCTCCTTTGATAAATGTTGAACAATTTAGTTCATAATAAAGATATTTTTTCTATCTTTTTTTTCCTTTCTTACATTTATTGTTTTTGCCTATATTAATTTTATTTTTTCATATATTTTCATTTAATTTTATTTCTGTGCCTTTTAAAAGGAATTTATTTACATTTTTTTATTAAAATATTTTTTTATGCAATTAAGGTGCAGGAAAATGTATTGGTTCATTTTATTCTTTTAAAATCAAAATTATTATATGTAATATTTGTATTAATTTTAAAATAAATTTTTAGATTAATAATTAGTTGTATATATTTAAACTAAAATTTCAAATATAATTTTTTATCAATATTTTTATATATTTTAGAAGCTATGGTGAGTAAAATAATGACTTATGTATAGAATTTCCCCTAAAGTAATAGTTTTACAGATCCAGATATTGGATTCTTTACTGTTTCGCTATTTGGATTTGGGCTTTAGACATGGACCAGATCCCAGTCACACGACTTGGCTTGTTCATGTCGAAACTTTATGTGAGGAGGAAAAGTTACTATAATTAAATGTCATTAACTATTTATGTTTTATTAGCCGGCCACAATATAGCCGGCTAGTTTTATCCTTATTTCTAAAATAATTTTTCCAACTACGTCATCTTTGAATAATGTATTTAGATAAGATTTACTTTGAATTTAAATATTTCACTTAAAAATAATATAGAATATAGCAAAGCTTCATTGGGTAAATGCTATGGCTTCTTGATCATACATGCCTAAAAAAATAACTAGCCTCGTAATATTCAAAGTTGAAATCACTAAAAAGTGGGGCACCCTCTTCGCAAAAGATGATATCATCCACGGTGGAAAAAGTTTGTCGTGAATTCTCACTAGCCGAGATCCGATTAGCCACCGGAGATTTCAGTGAGGAACATCTCATCGGAAAGGGCGGATTTGGCAAAGTCTACAAAGGCCTCGTCGATAACGGCTCACTGACTGTGGCCATGAAGCGGCTAGCCTCAAATTCTAACCAGGGGGAACGAGAGTTTGCGATGGAGACGGAGACACTAACTAAGCTCCAACATCATAATCTAGTATCTTTGATTGGCTTCTGCAATGAGCAGAAAGAGATGATTCTTGTTTACGAGTATATGCCCAATGGAACTCTGTCTGACCACCTGTACCGACTGGTGAGGAACAGTGACAACAGCCACTCATCTCTGACGTGGAATCAACGGCTTAAAATCTGCATTGGAGCTGGCCGAGGTTTGGGCTATCTTCACTCCACCAGCTCAATCATACACCGTGATGTCAAGTCTAGTAATATCCTTCTCAATGAAGATTTCACAGCAAAGGTTTCAGATTTTGGCTTGGCGAAACAGATAAGTTCAGACATCTCAGTAAGCCATGTTAGCGCAAGTGTTAAGGGCTCGTTTGGGTATTTTGACCCGTGCTATTTTACCACCGGTAGACTTACCATGGCAAGCGACACATATGCTTTTGGAGTTGTGCTGTTGGAAGTATTGAGTGGGAAACCAGCAGTTGGTCCACGGCTTGATGAGGATGACCTATGTTTGACCATGTGGGCTCAAGAAAAAATACGAAATGGAAAAGCTGACCAGATTGTAGCTCCGAATTTGAGGGGTAAAATCTCAAAAGATTGCCTAAAGACAATTTTAGGAGTTGCTGAAAGATGTTTGCATCATGAACCAAAGAAACGGCCAACAATGACTCGAGTTGTGTCCCAACTTGAGTTTGCCCTTCAACAGCAGGAGAGAAAAGGGCAAACACGATTGTTAAATGCATTTTGGAAGAGAGTTATACCATCTGGTAAAAGTGATTTTTTTCTAAATACAACCATATATATAATAATACAAATATATTTGTTTACGTTTTGGTGATTTGTATGAGTTTTTCTTGATGCAATTCTGTTGGTTATGTGACATAGGAAGAGTGAAAAAGGATAGTGATGAGGTTGAAGTTACTAAGCTCCCGAAACTCATCCCTGCTTTTGAAGAAGAAGCAATATTACAGTATAAACAGAGTGACTTTGACATGGTTCCTGCCATTTCATTTGAAGAATTAGACGACAGACAGAGAATGCTCCCAATCGACGTTCCTGCCATTCAACTAGCAGAATTGAGAAACATAACAAATGATTTTGATGTGAGGTGTTTGATTGCTAACGAATCCAGTGGAGGAAGTTTGTACCATGGAGTCTCAGAAAACGGACAACATGTAGCAATTAAGAAGCTCTACAAGAAGTCACCACATGAAATATTTCTAACAAAGGTTTATTGTTTGGTAATAGCATTACATATTTTGATTTGGCTTGAAAAGGAACTATGTTGCTTAAAAGGTCATTTTTGTTTAGGTATCAACACCATCTAGCCTGAGGCACAAACACGTGGTCGAGCTACTTGGTTATTGTGTGGACGATGGTATGCCGATCTTGGCGTATGAGTTTGATCCACAACGGTCCCTGCATAACATTCTCCATGGTGAGCTCCTCCTACTTGGTCATGTTCAATGTTATTTGTTTTCTTTCCTAAATGTACAGTCATTCTTGTTTCATAATGTGTTGAAATACGTTTTGTATGCAATACGAGGGCAAGGCATGAAAGGCCCAGAGTCAGGGGTGGTTCCAGCTCTGTCATGGGCTCAAAGAATTAAAGTTGCTCTTGGGGTTGCAAGAGGATTATGCTACATTCATGGGAAGGGACTGGTTCACTGTGCCGTCAGATCTAGCAATGTTATACTTTTTGATGACGAAATTGCTAAGATAACTTATCTTCATCAATCAATGGAGTGCTCTTGTAGGAAAGCTTATCTTGATGAGCGTCATCCTCTTGCATTCCCCCTGTGTTTGCGCTATCATCCTCCAGAGTATGTTTACTATTTTTATCCAGTGATAAAGAGAATTAGTTTACTAATGCCACTTATATTACCTATGGTTAGATTTATGTGGACTTGGCAAAGTCAGAAAGGCGACGTCTACAGCTTTGGTGTGCTTCTTTACGAACTCCTGGCAGGTCATATATCACGGCAGGGAATATCACTGCGCAGCCAAGATAAGGTTACACTAAGAGGAGACTACCCTCCTAAGGCAGTTGCAAAGGTAATCAATTATATGACTTATATTAAACTCTTCCAAATGCTGGAATTCGTGTCTGCATTTTACATAGACGAATAAAAGAAAACATTTGATTTACGATTGTGATGATTTATGCTTAAAATAGATGGCTGCAGTTGCTGCACTGTGCGTTGAACGAGAAGCTAATTCCCGTCCGGACATGAGGACTGTTATAAGAGAAATCGAGATTGCTTCACGGGTAACGCAACATTTTCTCCAACAATAGCCTGAGCACAAAGTGATCACTGCATACTTCATTTACTCGATTTTATTCCTTGCTTTGACCAAAAGTTTATTTTGTATTTCTGAATTAACCGTCCCAGATTTAGCTCTGTAGCATAATTTCTACAAATTCGAAGACTTTGTAGCTTAGTGGTATATCTCCCCTTTTAAGGGTTAAAAACATCTGTGTACGACACAAATTCCTCATACACTAATATATATATATATATATATACATATATATATATATATATTATGTATAAACGTATTACAAAAAAATGAAAATAAATCATGTGATCGTCGTGTTTTGCGATTAGGCCGCTTGGGAGCTGTTAGTTTAGGCTAGGAGTCATTGATGTATCCTTTCCTTATCTTTTTTATTTTACTTTCCAACACTCCCCCTCAAGTTAAGTATCGGGGTTTCCGATACTTAACTTGTATAATGCTTCCGTGAAATTCTTCTTGTTTACTGCTTTGGTCAAAATATCAGCAAGTTGATCTTCTGACTGAACATATGAAAGTTCTACTGCAGCTTTGTTATCACAATAGAGTTGACAGATTCTTGATGGTGGAAAACCAAGTTCTGTCATTAGTTTTCTTAACCATAGTATTTCGGTTAGACCGCTCTTGATTTCCCTGAATTTAGCTTCTGCGCTCAAGAGTGCTACCACCTTTTGTTTTTTACTCCTCCATGTTACCAAATTTCCTCCTAAAAAGGTCAAATACCCTGAAGTAGATCTTCTATCAACTGGGTTCCCAGCCCATTCTGCATCAGTATATCCATGTATCTCCAGATGTTGGTGATTTTTAAACAAGATTCCATGGCCAGTTGTCCCCTTCAAATACCTCACAATTCTTAGCGTTGCATTCATGTGATCTACTTGAGGCTGATGCATGAACTGACTAATTACTCCGACTGCATATGCGATATCAGGCCTTGTATGGGATAGGTAGATCAGCTTCCCAACTAGGCGTTGATATTGCTCCCGATCTGCCAGTTCTGTATCTTTGATTATCTGCAATCCATGGTTTATTGTCATAGGAGTATCTGCTGGTTTGCAATCCACCATTCCCACTTCAGCTAGTAAGTCTAGAACATACTTCCTCTGGCTAATGAAAATTCATTTTCTTGACCGTAGAACTTCAATGCCAAGAAAGTATTTCAATGGGCCCAATTTTTTCATCTCAAATTCAGCGAACATGTTTCTTGTCAACATCTCGATTTCCTTGGGGTCATCTCCGTTGATAATCATATCATCTACGTATATGATTAAGCATGTAATCTTCCCATCTCTTTTTTTAAGAAAAAGAGTATGATCTGAGTTGCTTTGCAGGTACTGGTACTTTTTCATGGCCTCCGTGAACCTTCCAAACCATGCCCTTGGAGATTGTTTGAGTCCATACAGTGTCTTCTTCAATAAGCACACCTCTTCATTTTTGAACTTTTCGGATATTCCTATGGATGCTTCCATGTATACTTCTCTCTCCAGTTCTCCATGCAGGAATGCATTAGTAACGTCAAACTGATGAAGTGGCCACCCCCTATTTGCGGCTACAGACAGTAGGACTCTGATTGTGTTCATCTTTGCAACCGGGGAAAAAGTCTCTCCATAATCAATTCCATAGGTCTGAGTGTATCCCTTTGCCACCAGTCGAGCATTGTACCGTTCAATAGCTCCATTGGATTTCCTCTTGATTGTAAACACCCATCTGCACCCGATAGGTTTCTTTCCTTGTGGAAGTTAACACTTTTTCCACGTGTTATTTCTTGCAAGAGCGTCTAGTTCTACCTGCATTGCATCCTTCCAGTGTTTGATTTGCAGAGCTTGATGAGCTGTCTGAGGTATCTCTTCCTCCTTATATAGAGCAGTTTCAAAGGCCTGTGCTTCTTTTGAAAGGTTACTAGTGTCTGCATTAGTGATGGTGTATTGAAATCTCGTGTTGATCTTTTCGGGAGTAAATCTTTTTGGAGGAATTCCACGGGTACTTCTGGGGAGGAGAACATATCTCCCCGTGTCTTCATCAATAGTATTTTCTGTCTCTTCATGATCTGAGAGAGAGTTATTAGATGGCAATTCAAAGAGTTGGTTTGGAGAACTTACCTCGGATATCAGAGGGGCAGGATTGGGCTTGATCGACTCATTGGGCGTGTGTGCGAGAGGCTCAGCGGAAACGTTAACCTTTTTTGTTGGATCTACTATCGTCGGGCCTGGGCTGGGCATAGGTAACCATTCGAATGGGTCACTATTGGCAAGACTCTCCCCCTGACTACGAGGATGGCGGTGAAAGAAAAATTTGGTTTCAAGAAAGTCACAGTTAAGAGTTGTAATGATTTGTCATGAGACAAGATCATAGCATCGATAATCTTTTTGGGTTAGCCCGTAGCCTACAAAAATGCATTTAATAGCGCAAGCAGACAATTTGTGCCGTTCATGTTTAGGAACATGAACAAACACATAACAACCAAAAACACGAAGCTGCAGGGTAAGAGGTTCTGGAATTTTTGATAGAGTAGATAACATACGGAGGGGGGTTTGGAGTTTGAGGATTTTCGTAGGGAGACGATTGAGGAGGAAAACGGAGGTAGCAACGGCTTCAGGCCAGAGATGAGGGGGTACCTTGGATTCGATGATGAGAGCTGGGGTCATTTCAAGAATAATCCTATTTTTTCTCTCGGCGACCCCATTTTGTTCCGGAGTGTGGGAACAAGTGGTTTGATGAATGAGACCGTTTTCCTGACAAAAATTTCTCATTGAAGTATTGACAAATTCCCCTCCATTGTCGGAACGGAGGATTTGGATGGTTTGTTGAAATTGGGTTTTGATCATAGCATAAAACAAGGTAAATTTTTCAAAGACCTCTGATTTATGTTTTAAGAAGTAAACCCATGTCATCCTAGTGCAATCATCTACAAACAGGAGAAAATAACAAAAACCACGACCACCAGTAATGGGGGCAGGGCCCCAAACATCAGAATGCACTAAAGATAATAAGGAATCCATATGAGTGTTGTTTAACTTAAAAGATTGTCTGTGGCTCTTGGCCAAAACACAAGTTTCACATAACTCGGAAGACTGAACTAAATTGGGAAATAAAAGTTTAAGATAACCCGACGACGGATGTCCTAAGCGACGATGCCACAGCCAGGCCTTTCGATTTGCAGACCCGTGAGCCAGTATCACGTTGCCTTGTTGAGCAATCTCATCCACATAGTAGAGCCCTTGTCGTTCAGTGCCACGCCCAATAATCCCCCCGCCTTGATATCTTGTAACAAGCAAAAGTGAGGGTGAATGAGCAAGGTACAATTCAGTTCTTTTGCAACATGACTGATGGACATTAATTTATGAGAGAGTGATGGGACATAGAGGCAATTTTTTATTTTGAGCGAAGGGGAAATTTGGATTGTGCCAGCTCCTACAACTGGGGCAAGTTCTCAATTTACAGTTTGGACATGAGTACGGAGTGGGGCAGAAAACTCAATAATATCTGTTTGATCATGTGTCATTGTATCGGTGGCTCCACAATCAAATATCCAACCATTATCTTTTACCACAGATGATTGTTTTACAGTGCAAGCAGTGGAAATATCTCTTAGGGCGTGAAATGTGTTTTTACAAACTATTGGGTCTTGGACAGGGTTCAGTATTTTAGGAGGGACAGAATCAGAATAATAATATTCGGGGATTAATATGAAACTTCCTATAAGCTGAGGGGCTGTTTACCAATTTCGGTTCAAGGTGGGGTTGTTTTTCTAATTTCAGAATAGGAGAGGGGTGTAAATAGGATAAGGGAGAAGAGGAAGGGTTTGGTGTAAAACCAAACCCTTTACCTATTGAGGGGTACCCAGTTCGTGCCCTAGCCGCCTCTGCCCTCCCGACGTCGTCCCGTCCGTCCACGGATTGCCTACCGCCGGTGCGACTGCTGCTGGCCTCTGGGTTGTCCATCGTGCCGGCGGTATTGTCTCTATCTCCGTCTGTCCCGATGGCAGTCTTCCCTTTGGCTTGGTTTCTTTCGTCCCACCATTCCGGGAACCCAATGAGATGGAAGCAATTTTCCTTTGTGTGTTTTTGCAGTCCACAGTGGGAACAACATAGCTTCGTCTTGTCTACCCTATTGCGCGATGATGGTTGGCCTGAGCGCGAGGGATTTCCCCGATTTTGCAGCGGTAGTCCTCTGTTGTTAGGCGGTGGCAGCCTTTGACCTTGGTTCCGAGCCCCAAATCCTAGTCCGACACCACCTCCCGATGATGGATTAGAGTCGCCGGCGACCTGGTTAGTTGCCGATTTCAAGATATTGATTCGGGCGGCTTCCCTCCTTACTGTGCCATACGCGGTCTCTGCTGAGGGAACGGGGAATTGTTTTAGAACGTCCCGGCGGATGCTGTCATATTCGTCGTCCAATCCCGTGAGAAATTGGTATAATTGTCGACTCTCGGTGATCTGCCGGTATTGATTTATCCCCTTCTCTCAGCATCGAAGGGGATTTGGTTGTTGACGGTCGATGCTTATCCATAGACCCTATAGCTTTGCCCAATAATCTTCAATGGTTCTTTGTCCCTGACTAACTTTATTTGCTCTTACTTTCAGATCATATATCTGGAAGGGATCAAGTCCGGTTCCATACGTTGTGGTGATGCTATCCCACAAAGCTTCAGCTGTTGAGTGTTGTGCAAAGTTTGATACTAATCGGTTTTCCATGTTGTGAATGATCCAGGAGAAAACTGTCATGTCGGATTCTTCCCATTGCGTGAAGGCTGGATTGTCGGTTGAGGGAGGAGGGGGGCTGCCGGTAATATGGCTCGTTTTGCCTCGGCTAGCGAAGGCGACTCTCATAAGTCTTGACCATAACGGATAATTGTTTCCGTTTAACCTAATTGCGATTGCAACATGTTCTGAGTTTCTCATTGAGTTCTGGAAGGGTTTGTATTCGTCTGATATGTTTGGTGTATGTGTGGCTTGTTTGCTAATTGGTTGAAAGGGCGATGATGAGGATGATGTCTGAGCCCTGTATCAGAACCACCTGCTCTGATGCCATGTTAGTTTAGGCTAGGAGTCATTGATGTAATAGGTTTTGAATGAATTCATTGATCAATGTTTAGTCTTTTTAAAGACTTTTGTACAAAAGAGCTTTACAAGGAAATAAATTATTGTACTTCTTGGTCTACTTTAATCTAAGTAACAGAATAACATATTGATCCTTTCCTTATCTTTTTGATTTTACTTTCCAACAAGTGCTTCTTCGTGATAGTAGAAAGGCTTATTAAATGGAAAATTCTGAATTATGAATTGTTATGCTTAATTTTTGACCAAAGATTTATAATTTGGGCCGGTAGAGCATGGGCCGTTAAGTTCATCCCCTAGCCCAAATTCATATATAATCCTCAAAAGGGAGAAATGAGAGGAAAAAGACAGAGGAGTGTAGAAAGTAGTAGCAAGATCTAGAATCTATCATTTCTCCCCCAACACTACGACCTCCCTCCAGAATTCGCACGAAGCCGCCAGATTTCTCTCTCATTACTATAAATTCACCTCCTCCTTCACCCCTTTTCCCCATCAAAGATTTCGAGCGTTACAACACAATTTCTCATCAATCAAACAATCGCACACATCAATTCTTTTAGTAGAAAGCTAAAAATGTCTCTGATTCCGAGCTTCTTCGGCAGCCGACGCAGCAACGTCTTCGATCCATTCTCCTTGGATGTATGGGATCCCTTCGAGGGCTTTCCTCTCTCCAACCTCCCCTCCTCCGCCCGTGAAACCACCGCGGTGGCCAACGCCCGCATTGACTGGAAAGAGACGCCGGAGGCCCATGTGTTCAAGGTTGATGTTCCTGGGTTGAAGAA
>JAYDZE010016896.1:0-10053 GCA_034509125.1 Monilaria moniliformis
ATTTATTGTAATTTCTCTTATAGTAATAAATCGATCTACTTACTTACATTCGTTTTCGACTTTGATTTCAAATTTGAATTAAATTTTTTAAAAAATCAAAAAACCGCCAAACCGAATCGGAACCGCCGAAAACCGCTCAGAAACCGGCAGTTTGGAACCGGAACCGGAACCGGCTATTTTCAGTTCCAAACCGAAACCGGCTAATCCCCTGGCGGTTCGGTTACAGTTCCGGCTGTCTCGGAACCAGAGAAGACGGTTTCGGAACCGTGGGCATCCCTATACATAAATATAATCTTAACATAATTGTTAGAAAAATTATGGTACAATCTAAGTATTTTGATTGATACCAAAATTTCTGATGATAATTCGTGAATTGTAATAGGTCATGGTTCAACTATAGAGGAGTTAAAGTCTTTTTTAGTTAAAGGGGAACTGATAATCTAAGTATCAGCTCCACAACTGCTTTCGATGCTTAGCTATGAAGAAATCAGCCAAGAGTCCTCAGCTAGGACCAAGACTATGGAAATATGCTAAGTATTGAAGCATCGAAGATGGACCCTAAAAAGCAGCAAGAAAAGAAGACAACAAACAAGAAGACAGTTGATAGGATACTAGCTTAAAGATTTAGTCATTCAGCCATGACATAGTTATACCTGAACATAGATATGTCCTGAACAGCCAGCATGAAGCTGACTTCTAGATAGCAAGGACCAATGCAACTAACATTAATGTAGTTATTTGTGCCAACTACAAAAGAGATCTTTCGTATCCGGACATCTCTGCAGAATATATCCAATATTGCAGAGATCATGTACAAGATTGCAGACGGTGAAAACAATAGGTCAACAACTACCTACAAAATCAAAAGAAAAGAATATCAGTGCAAAGGGTCAAGATCCGATTAGTGCTCCTCCAATAGCACTATATCAGATCGAGACCTACAAATAGATGAAGATTCCAACCTTTGAAGGTTACTAAAATTTTGCGAACAAAAACGCTAAAGCTCTCAAGAACTCATACTCTGAAGAACTTTAGTAGCAAAGTAACCAAATGGAATCAACGTCGAGCAAACCGATCCATAAATTGCTCTTCATTGTAACGGTTTGCTCACTTAGTTGGTACAACCTCCAACTTTACCTCTCAACTAGAAAAGTAGAGGTAAGCTTTAGAAGAAGGAAATAAGGAAGTGACAAAGTGTTCGTCGTCTGAATGTCAAGTGGATTCCGTCATGGTTAGTGGAGCTGTTGGCAATATAATTAATATATTAATTAATTAAAGTTGTCAGCAAGCTTAAATTAATTCATAGATATTCAAGATCTTAAATACAAAAAATAATTAATCAAAATGAAACATTTTCGTAATATAGATCAGGGCAGTGCAATATTAATTCTTTGGTGGAGAGAATTAATATTAATGGAGTTAATTAAGTTATGATCAATTTAATAGCATTAAGTTTATTAGGAGGCTCATTTCTAATCCTTTTAGGAAATTTCTAACTTAGCCCATCAACCCTTATAAATAAGGAGATGAGACGAAAATTACGGCACCTAAGAGCACTGAAAATATCGCGATTTGTTTGTGTGTGTATGAATTTGTTGTATGCGTTGAATAAAAGGTGAAATAGTGCAAGTTTCCAAAGGCATTTCGACAATGACATGAGGATTTATAAATACATCTCTTACTCCCACCAAAACAAAATTTACATAATCAAAAGTTACCAAAACGAAGTTTACATCACTAGCAACACCATGACTATAGAAGTTTATATTACTAACAACATCACCAAAAATAGCAAAATTAGCAAAAATAGCAAATGTACATTAGATTAATAAGCCATCCATTAGGTCTGACTCTCTTAAGTTAGCATTGTGCTTTTGGAATTTCTCTTTTGCCGAATACGTGGCCTTGTTGCTATTGAACTTATGGAGAAAAGTTGTTGAGATGGTTGTGCTTGTTGAGATTGTTGTACTTATTGGAATGATTGTACTATGAGAGATCGTATCTTTTTCCATAAAATCAGACAATAAACAAGTATTAGGAGATAACAAAATCAATTTGAAAAAGCTATGAAAAAATAAATAAAGCAACTGGTTGTTTAAGAGGATTGTCAAGAGGAGCATTTTACATCCTTCAGAATTGTGGACTTGCTGCATGCATCTTTGGCATGTCATTGTATAGATTTTCTTGGACTTGTTAGGATTGGAGGAATTCTTCTCCAAATGATCAAAAATTTTATTCTTCTTGGGTCCACCTAATATCTTATCAACAATAGGTAGTTTAACATGATAGTTTTGTGCTATAGGCCATATTTTCTCACCATTCAATGGTGGGATCCCAACTTCATAAGCTTACTTGTACTTAGTCATGGTATACTATTTCTGAACATAAGATTTTATATATTATTTTAGAAAATTAATCAATGCACAACCATGAACATTAGGGTTTTCTGTTATATCTCACACTCTACAACTGCATGATTTACAGTTAAGATTCACCACAAATCGATCTTCAAATAAAGCAACTTCAAATTTACCCCCCAAAGCAAGAGTTGTAATACAATTGCGACTATCATAATTTAAATTCTTTATTTTTTTTCTAATATTTGGCCACATAACATTTGTACTATCCCTAACCTCCTGTAAATTTCTATATTGCGTCTCCATAAGAGATGTTCTTATGTCTTCCAACATATGGATCAAGTGTTGGCTCTTGCATTGAGTATATATTCATTAAAGTTCTTAAACACATTGTTAATGATTGAATCAAAAACTGAATAAGGTATGATGAATGCCTTACAGAATCTACTAGGATTTCTATCCTTGATGTCTACAAAAGCCTGCACATTTTCTTTCTCCAGCTCTTGTAAAGGCAAGTTAAACTCTTCCATGGATCCTTTGTGAGCTTTCTTCCACTTGGCATAATATGTTTTGCACAGTTTCTATGTTCAACAAATGGAGTTAATTCCTTAATTGTCTTCTCAAGTCCCAATAAATAAAGATGTATTACAAAATAGGTTCTAAAAAATAAATTTATGAAACAAATAAGCAAAATAATTGTATCTTTTGCTAATCACTAATAAAAATGAATCCAACAGCATCTCCCAATCCCAATTCTTAAATTAGAATACCTAAAAATAATTTCCAACAAGTCTCATTCTCTACTTCAATTGCTGCCCAAGCAATTGAGAACATTTGATTGTTCCCATCATATTCCACATCACACAATAACACACCTCCCATATAGGTATTTAGAAATGTTACATCAAGCCCAATCATTATCCTACAGCACATCATGAAATCCTTTTCAAGAGCACCGAACCCAATTTACATGCATTTGAAAACAACATCAATTTTAACATTAAGTTGAAATTCTCTTCTTTGTCTACCCTAAGAAACTCAAGTATGTAACTCCTAATCTTAGCATAATGATCCCCCACAGAACCTCTCAACCGCTTAATTACTTTATCTTTTGTGTTGTACAGTTTTCAGCTTGTTGTATCACGAGCATACCATTCTACTAAGTCTTATCCTGACTCTTTAACACTGATCTTTGGTCTAACCCTAAGCACATTTAAATACATTTTTGCTATCCAATTGGATGACACTAGTTTGTTTCTCATTACCCAAGGACATATTACACTTCCTCTACAACTTTAATTAGAAATGGCTAATTCTTCTTCACCTCACTTCCAAAACACCTCCACTTGCAAGACTATTTGCATCTAACTTCAACTTGATGCCTGTTAGCCCTTTTTAAAATGTATTTTCCACCATTTTCTATTTCATTTTGTGTCAAAATATTTCTGGCATGCTATCCATCAACAAATCTCATACCCACAATCACTTGAAATTATTTATGATCACATTTAGGGTCTTAAATAATTCTCTTATATCTTTCTCTAACCATTGCAACTTCATCATTCTCATTAGTTAAAGATAAATACGCATTCGCGTATGAATTTTCATAGTCTGATAAACCACACTCACCTCCAGCTCATCCTAAAAGAGCATCACAAATGTTTTTTTCATATCAATCTAGTAAATTTTGCCTAGCATATATGTATTCTTCATACTCAAGTACTAATTCCATAACACTCATTTCATCATCACTATATTATTTCCAACAGATGGAATGTAGCTAAAATCTTCTTCATCACTATGCATAGCATATTCATCCTCACCAATAGTCTCACCTTCAGCATCACATACAGTCTCACCTTAACCCTCACCAGCAGTCTCACTCTCACCATCATTAGCAAATTCACCCTCACCCTCACTCTCATCCATAGCATCAGACTGACCAACTCTCTCCTCTTCAACACCAGACTAACCACCACCATAAACAATCACATCATCAATACTAAACTGACCACTACCATAAATAGTACCCTCACTACTAGTACCTCCTCTACCATAAATTGTACCCTCACTACCAGTACACTTACCTCCTTTCCTTCCACCATCAACATAGATATTGAACACTCTACATCTCTAACTAAGATGTGTTAACATCTGCATCACATCATTATCATCTCTTAGGCTATGCATGGTATGATGAAATGGAATAATGATGGAATGTAATGAAGGTAAGAAATAAATGAATGTAAGAACGTTATGACAAGTTTTTGATGATTCCTTTGCTTGGTAGACACAAGGAATATGAAAGGAATGGAATCAATATTCCTTATTCAATTTCATTCCTATGCTTGGTAAATACAAATAAAGTATATGAGTGGAATAAAATTATTTTGTATTACTATATTACATTTTTATATTATAATCAGTTGAAGTATTGTTTTACATCTCGAAACCTATCTCCCTCACACACACAAGACATGCACAAATTAATTTTTGGTCCGCTTATGATAATTCGCCAAAAACAAACAACAAAATCTTTTTATAAATAATTTTTTAATTAATTCATATATTTTCTCACAATAATGATATTAAGTTAAATGAGCAATAGCTTATGAAATAACTTTTATAGCTTCACCTCAAAATTGAGAAAGCCTACTACAAGCTATCAGAAATGACAAATTCTATTCAAATTAAATATATGTCTATATATATATATCACAATAGTTAAAAGAAAGACTTACAAAGAACTAGAGATGACGTCAAGCATCGGTAAAAGAGAACTTTCAATTTTCATGATTAATATTTGACTCAACTCAATCAATATTCCTACTTAACTGCAATTGAAATTGTTATTCAACCAACCATCCCAAAAAGATGGATTAAAGCCATGTATTCCTATAGTCGTAGTCAATAAGGTATACCAAACGCTTGCAGACACAAAATTGAAAAGTCATGAGAATAGGCTGATTCATTAACCAATTCAGCTCAGTAAAGAACACACAAAAACGGTACAACTACAAATCAAGTGAGCCATTTTGCTTCTAGCTAACACATTTTGGTGCTATTTAAACTATTCAAACTTCACCATTTAATATATCTCTAACCAATTGCACTTTGTTTTCTTCATCCATGCTAAAAAAATACATCGATCAACTCATAATGGCTTGCAATATGACACGCAGTCTTGATAAATTCCGCAATAGTGTGATTCGAGAGATATACTTTATCTCATAATTAATCTTCTTTCTCTTTTCAGAAATTTCCGCATCAACACCTATAGCTTTTACTAAAAAGTTGACTAGCTTTGGCAATTTCACTTGCAATAACTGATGTCGCTTCTTTGATACCTGTTGACACAGACTCATCAACTCTTCTTTTCTACTTTTGATGGCGAGCTCCTTCATTCCTTGGAGAATGCAAAGAAGAAAATAAAAAAGATGCATCTGAATCTTCAGCTATATCAACACTATTCTCTTCATTGGTGTTACACTCTTCTCTCTGTATCTCTTCCATCATATCAGTTGGATCATCTGCATTACACTGCATTGCACAATATTTTCCGAAAATGATGACCAAATCCTCATATAAAGGGAACATCTTATGTCGCCATGTTGAATGAGTAGGATGACTGTATAGAATAAACATAAAAAAATGAATACAATGCTATAAAATATACCAACATAAATATAATATATAAAGAATCAAACCTGAAGATATGCGTCTCATATATTCTTTTCTGGAGTAACACATTTTTTTATCTACATGATATCCAAAATAACTCGTATTCTGGCCATGCACTATGTCATAAACAATGTGAAAATCTTTCTCAAGTGTCTTGATTCTGTACTCAATGTGAGGTTTGGCCTTCAAACTCAAGTTATGTAAAGAAACCTGCAACTTTTCATCAACGAAAGCTAAATAACCAGGTTTGAATCCATTGTCAGCCTTATATACTCCAATATTCATCATATCAAGAAGAGCTTCAACAAGTTTAGAATCTTCAGAATAATTCTATTTTCTTTTATATCTTCTAGGACCCATTGCATCATGACTAAAAGCATCCATTTTTTTCAAAATGAAACAAAATATGTTGTCAGTTACAAGTAGCATTGGAAGAATATAAATTAAAAGATAAAGCCTCAGAAGAAGGAATGTTAGACTAAAAAAATGAGTTCCAAATCAGCCGATATATTATGTAAATTGTTTGAAGTACAATAAACATTTTCCAGCAGCATATGTAACCATATTAAATAAACTCAAATTCTAGTAAGGTCCAGATCCACAAGATTCCCCACTAAATAATAATGTAACAACAATTTATGTATAAAACATCAAAGTATTGGCAAATTCATTTGTTGTAAATAGGCAAATTCAAATGCAAACATCTCATTATCATTCATGTTGCTTTTACAAAAGGGTTCTACATTATACAAGTATAAATAAATAACATTAAGTTCAATAAACATTCTTTCGCAACATATGTAACCTTCTATTGAACATGTGATCTCCAATTATTGAACATGGTAACTGCAAGATTTTTTCAGAAATTCGTCCATTCATCAAAAGGTTTGATTGAAGTAACGGATTCTCCATCATCTTCACTATGGTATTCTCCTTTAAGTAGGACATCATCTTCACTGTCCATTTGATATTAATCCATTTCATTCTTTATAAAATTATGAAGTAAGCAACATTCCAGGATGATTCGATTGTGAAACTTTACTGGATAGTATGAATGACTTCTAAGGATACTCCATTGGTTCTTTAATATGCCAAACATTATTTCTATAACATTTCTAGCAGAAAAATGTCTCATGTTAAATAATTCATTGGCGGTTGTAAGTTGATGTCTTTCACTCCAATCATTTAAATGGTATCTTTGACCTCCAAATGGAGCAAGAAATCATTCCCCATTTTTGTATCCTGCATCCACCAAATAATATTAACATTACCAATCATATAGTCATGTGTTAGTTTTGATTAAACTTTTGTAATACTTCTACATTTTTTGAAGTGTGATTATAATCTTACCACGAGGAACGCTCAAACCATTTTTCCAAGTGATTGCATCCCTTAAAAGTCTTCCATCAGCTGCCGATCCTTCATATCCTATTAAAACATAAATAAACTGCATATCTTGCGAGCACACTCCAAATACATCCGTAGTGATCTTATTTTCTTATGTTCGATATCTAAGTTTGTCTCTCTAGGAACACGAATCTTGATATGGGTATCATATAGAGCTCCTAAGCACCCCTACCATAAAACTAAAATAAGTATATTATTTTTACATATTAACTAATTCTAAAAGTAAACGAAAATGCATACCTTAAACTATTTTCATCTCTCACTTTTACAGCCATCAAGTATTGGCTCAGATGTTTTGAGTAACTCTCCTTGAAGTGCAATAATATAGTTTATCACTTATCTAAATATTCTACAAACCGTTTCCCCGAAATGCTCAAAATTAATTTTTTTGGTATTTTTCATTTGATGATGAGCTAAAATATGCAAAGTCATATAAACTTCTTCATCCACCAAAATATTTTTAGTGAGGCGTACTACAGTAGTAGCTTCGAGTTTTAAGCATAAATGTACAAACGTTTGCCTGTTCATCCTAGTGGTATTTTAGCGTACAATATCACACGCATAGATAACTTTATTCATTTCTTTTCTTATAAAAGTTATATTGATGTCTATATCTTAAACTAGTCGATCTGATATGATTTTTTAGATGCTTGAAAACGGCGATCCAAAACTAATTAACTAATTGCATTATGCTCAACCATAATGAGCACATTGAAATATATTTCTTTCTCCTTGATGATACATTTAATCTTGCCATAATGGCAAATTATAATTAAATTCGATTCGGAGGTAAATCTCATAAAATACCATATCTAATCAAAGCTTCCTAAGAATAAACAAAGAACATAGCTACATAAGAAATCATGGCAACCATAAGATCTAAAGAAATAGTATCTTTGATCGAGAAGCAGACGCATGCCTTGTTTGAAGGCCTGAAATTACAGTTGCAGAAGATGGTGGCTTAGTTGCATCTGATGATGAAGTTGTTTCTCTTACATTTTTAGGACTTACAATGCTGGTTTTGGTGGCAGTTGCATTTGAATCATTTTTATGGGAAACAGGAAATTATGTTGAGTCCAAGTATCCATTTATCAATAGCTAGAATATTGTTATTAGCCTCTAAAAAACAATTAGAATAATCATTATTTATTTCATATTAATTCTTTTAGCGTTGTAAATTCTTGAATTTGTCAAAACCTTGCAATGTAACATGAACTCAAACTCTTTTTCTTTGAAGCAAGTGTCGCAACAATTATAGTTGATTATATTTAGTGGTGGTGGTAGCGGACAACGATAAAGGCAATAAATCGATTGGAGGTAGCATAGACTTGCGGATTGCAGATGAATTGATATAGGCCGAGGAATTGTGAGGGAGGCACACGCAACATCAAAGTGAATCAAAAGTGAGAAACTTAGTCCTAATTTTAAATCATAAAGTATAGAAGGGTAATTTTGTCAAAAAAAATTAGAAGACAATGAATGGCTAATACCATGGGTTTGGGAGGAATAACTATTCTTTAAATAGAAATGGAAACGTATTTGCAGCTCTCGTTTTACCTAGATTTGTAATCTAAAAAAATTTCTTATTTCGTAAAGCTTTTTTCTACATAAACCTAGATTGAGAAAAAAAACCCTACTACCAGGCATCAAATTGATATATTAGCAAACTATGGGGGTCATATAAGGATTTCAGGAACATAATTTCACTAGATTTAGATAACTCTCACACTAGTCTCTGCAGCAGATTTCCACTTAGCTCGTCACTTTCCCACCATTTCAGATTCCGAATACACACAGTAACACCCACACATTGTGGCGGCGGCCGTCGGAAGATTTTCCGGCGATAGCCAATCGGACCGATGATATCCATCCACACCATCGCTAATCCCTCGACCCTCCACTTCCGCCCCAAACGGCCCTCTAGAAAACCGTCCAAAACCCTAGCTCCGATCCACGCCCTCCTCCAGTACAACCGCAAGCCGCAGCTCGCCGGAGACACGCCGCGGGTGGTGGTTATCACGTCCGGGAAGGGCGGCGTCGGAAAGACGACCACTACCGCCAACATCGGCCTCTCCCTCGCCCGCCTCGGCTTCTCTGCCGTCGCCATCGACGCCGACGTCGGCCTTCGCAACCTCGACCTCCTCCTTGGCCTGGAGAACCGCGTCAATTACACCGTCGTGGAGGTTCTCAACGGCGACTGCCGCCTCGATCAAGCCCTAGTCCGGGACAAGCGTTGGTCCAATTTCGAGCTCCTCTGCATCTCCAAGCCCCGCTCCAAACTCCCACTAGGGTTCGGCGGAAAAGCCCTAATCTGGCTGGTCGACGCCCTCAAGAACCGCGAAGAGGGCGCTCCTGATTTCATCCTTATCGATTGCCCCGCGGGGATCGACGCAGGGTTCATCACCGCCATCACGCCGGCCAATGAGGCGGTGCTGGTGACAACGCCGGACATCACCAGCCTCCGCGACGCGGATAGGGTGACGGGGCTGCTGGAATGCGATGGGATAAGGGATATAAAGATGATTGTGAATAGGGTGAGGACGGATATGATAAAAGGGGAGGATATGATGTCGGTTTTAGACGTGCAGGAAATGCTGGGGCTGCCATT
>JAYDZE010016907.1:0-10053 GCA_034509125.1 Monilaria moniliformis
CAGAGAAAGCTAGGAAATCTTTGATTGAACATACGTATTATTTTAGTGACAAAAGAATCAGTTCTTACGTTCCAAACGTTCGAGAACTGATGAATTAACCTCCGTCTCTTATTTCTCTACAATAGATAAATATATATTAACTGTTACATGGGCCCCAGGCCCATGGACTTATAATCTTTTGTCTGTTTTAATTAATTAACAGTCCAATTATAATTAATTAAAGTCCAATATACTAATCTAATCCATACATCTGTCATATAAATTCACAAAATTTGATGAGCTATGTATGATAGTATTTTTTAGTGTGAAAGAGAGTTTTTAATTAATTTGTAACTTTTAAAAATTGAATAATCTCGTTTCGTCTATCCTCAAAGGTCTGTACGTACTTGAAAGCTCTGCTCATTCTTTACATGTTGGCCATTCCAGGGTCGATACGGTCCAGGCAGCTTGAAGATCTCCCGTAAGTCAAATGTCATTTATGTTTATTGATCAATTAGAAAAGAAAAGAAAAGGATAAAAAAAAAAAAATAGGGGTGTAATGAGCAGAATGCCCCTCGGAGTGTTCTCGAAGATGCGGGAGGACGCAGTACAAGAAGAAGAAGCCATGCTTGTTCTTCTGCAATAAGTGCTGCAACAAGTGCCTGTGCGTTCCGCCTGGCTACTACGGCAACAAATCTGTTTGCTCTTGCTACAACAACTGGAAAACCAAGGAAGGAGGACCTAAATGCCCTTGAGGATCCACAGCCAACTTTCACTGCTCCTCTCCTCTATGTTATATTTTGCCATTTACTTATTTTTATTTTTTTTGCATTTCAATCTCGATAGGTATAACACAATCAATGGTACCACTTTTTAAAATAAATAATACTAAAATATAAAACACATTTTAAGAAGATGTCATAATTTATTACTCTGGGTAACGTTTATTCTTTTCTCAAAATGCACACCTTTCGATGTTGGCTGGAGATTTATCAAACTCTTAGGGGACGCTTTGTACGATGGAATGGAACGAGAATGAATGGAATGAAGATCTATTTCATCATACCAAACACCTCATTTTCTTCATACCAAACATTTCCATTCAATTCCCCCTCATTCCATTACATTATACCAAGCACTTCCTTACTCATTTAATACCAGAATGTATATAACTCACATTTCTCCTGCCATCTCATCCATTTATAGAATGCGCAAATTAGTTAGGATTACTTTTATGGATCGCATGTCCAATTTCTCTAAAATTGGGGCCAAAGAAATAAAATTTAAGTTTTGGAGGCTATAGTTTTTAATATGTTTCTCTTTTTTAGATTTGTAGGATTATGGTGATGAAATAATTATATATTATAAATCTATTTTGGGGTAAAAATAGGATATCTATTAGTATATTTATTATTCTCAAGATTACGGCTATATAGTAAGTAAAAAGAGGCCAAATTTGAGATAGACTTTATTAACAATGAAAATTAAATATTAGTTATCAACTTAATTTTAATAAATTCGGGCTAATTATTAGAAATTCGGATAACATTATTCCGAGAGTAAATGCAGTAAATTTGACCATGTTATACACCTGGTGCGAATATGGACTTATAAGTCGTGATGTGCAATGCCTTGATACGATTGGTACAAATAGTCTCAATTCGCACTAGGTATATTAGGATGTTGCGCACCATAACTGATATTTATAGTTCTCATTCGTACCAGATGTATCAAGTTAAGTATCTTCATATCAAAATTGGCTACTTGTCATCATTAACACTAGAGTAAAATGAGAAATATGTATAAAACCACTCTTATAGAATTAGAAATCCAAAAATCAAGTTGTCAAAAGCCCTGAGATTGGAGCCCAAATATAAAAGGGCATGCGTTTGTAATATGTTGGGCTCGTATGTTCGTAGCTCAATGCATAAATATCTAGTTCCATTTGGTATAATTAGGGCATCAGTAACGTTATGCTCTTATGGAAGATAGCATGATAATAATACCAGTGTCTCACATCTATTTTTACAGACAAAAAGTACTATGTGCTTCTAGATCTACAATCATAAACCATTATGAAGCACAACACATTTACAATACATTTTTCTCATTTCTTATTTTTCTAATTCTTTCTTATTTTATATAATTCACAATTATATATTATAATTAATTACAAATACGTTTTACGAATAATTATAAAATACGAATTTAATTTGAAATTTAAAAAGTTACATAATTAAAATAAAATAAAATTTAGTTGTTAGTATTATCATTACTGAACATATACTTGTAATCACAATTTTTTTTATAAATAAATTTTACATAAAAACATGGACCAACCATTTAAAATAAATAAAATAATCCAGGAAAGCAAATTAGTGCTTAAATACAGTGTCTATGAGATTGTTACAATAAATAATGTGAACTTAGCCAAAATGATTTTATATATCTTTCCAAGCACATTGGATCTGTTCCACCGATGTTTTAATTGCAAAAACCAGAAATTAGTAGGCAAACAATACAATTTAAAGATTGTGTTGCAAATATATAACTTCAAGAAAAAACTATTAAGCCATGTAAAATTAGGAAAAAAATAATTTATAGGTTATTATTAATTTTACATAATATATAAATTGAGAAAAACGAAAAAAGGGTATTTGGATTATAGGAAGAGAAATCAAAAAGAAAAAGGTAAAAATTAAATAATTTGAGAAGCATAGTTAATTTACGCATCATTATCAGTATTCGTGTGGCCACGAAATTCTCTACTTTTGTCTTTTAATTCCCTAGTTTGCTTAATTCAGTTTTACATTTAAATTAGTTATCTTCGGTAGAGTATGCATCAAATTCCTAGCCTTAATTCATGCCACTTCACATTGAAATTGAAGTCGTCCCATTTTTTGCTCCTATATATTTATATGTTAATTTTCATCCCACATTGAAAATATATAAGAGGTAGTGTGACGGGAATGATTATAAATATAATCATTCATTATAGTTAAAAATTACCAAAAAAAATATTTATGTTTTATTTCAAAAAAGAGAATTGAATTTCATTTTTTTGAAAAAAAATTCTTTTAATTTTGAGTGCTGTGGAATTTTTTTATTTAAATTACTTTATCTAATTTTATATAAAAAAAATAAGACTGCGTCGAAACAAATTCAGCCACACGGCATCCGCGTGCGAAGCACACGCGACATTGATTGACAGTAGCGCGTATGTTTTGGAGGCGAACGGACGCATGCCACACACGCCCACATTTTTACATAGCACGTTGTGTAACACGCTATACGCACACACCTGTAAGAAGCGTGTTACATACTGTGCACGCTTGTACGTGCATTTTATCATAGAATTACGAAAAATGATAGATTAAGATCATTTATGTGTTATGTGTCTAATGAATATTTCACCAATCACGAAAAAAAAATTGAATTACAACCAACTATTTGTATCTACAAATAAAAGGTTGTGTTTAATTGTGTATATATGCATCTTGTGATTAGGACAACAAACACGAGAGATGCCTGTTCGACCTACTCTAACTCCTATTTATTCACATAGCAGTAAAAGGAAATTATTTTATGGCGGCAATGTATAGGAATAGGACGGATACTATTAATTGAAATATCCTTATTTCCACAGTGAAGATTATATTTTCAAAATTCCTTTATGAAGAGCATTAAATTCTTATTTATAATGACGGTCGGATTAGTGAATCTGGAATCCCAATAGTCAAAATACTCTCCTCTTTGTGTAGCAGCCGCCTCAAAATCTGGCACCATGGAAATTAGAAAAGAAGCAGTGTCACATGCTTCCCTCTAATTTACAACTTACAAGGTGATTTTTCTTCACATCTTGTATATACGTATGCATGTATATCGTAGTTGTAAATATTTATTGCTGTTTCTTTCTGGTTGGGTGTTTGCAGATTTAAATTTTGACGTAGCCTCGATGTTAGTTTGAGGATTTTGACGTTGAAAACAGAGTTTGGGTTCTGGGTTTAGTTTGAATGGTTGAAACTTGACGGAGGTGTTGGAGTTATGATGATGATGAAAACAGTAGCAAAATATTAAGACAATCAATACAACATCGGAAATATCAAAGAATTTCTTCTGAAAGCATAGATTTTTGGGTTGTGCACGTGAGCTGGGACGATTTTCAATTGGTTTTTCTTGCTTCAGATGAGTGACGATTACTTAGCTAATTCATCCTGTATGGGTTTCACAAGTGGAAATAGCGACCAACAATTAAGTTAATATCCTTAGAAAATCGAATTTAGAACTGTTCCTCTGTCTCATTGTAGTAAGTTAGTTCCGACTTTGGAAGATGTATTTGTCTCAAGAGAAAAGCATTATGCCATCAAGGCTTCTTTCTTCCCTGATAGCATTTGCGATCTTTCTCTTGATTTCTTCTTCTTTATCTCTCCTACAGTTTGATCCCAATTCCTTCATTCCGATATCAGTTCTTCACTTAATTCTGGTGAACAACACATCTCTTAGCCCTACGCCAAATGCCAAACCTTATCTGCTAGCAGCTCCCTCTGCCAAAACTCCTTGTTCCCTTAATGAAACAACATTAGACGAAACAATGACGAAACAATGTAATAAAGACCATGCTCTTCTTAAAGTGTACATGTACGATCTGCCACCTGAGTTTCACTTCGGGTTGTTAGGTTGGAAGGGGATTAGTGCAAACCAAACATGGCCTAATTTACACGACGCGAAAAGATTACCATCTTACCCCGGTGGGCTAAACTTGCAGCATAGTGTTGAGTATTGGCTCACTGTTGATCTTCTAGCATCAAATGTTGAAAATGTAGCTAGGCCATGCAGTGCATACAGGGTGCAGAACTCGAGCGATGCAGATGTGATATTCGTGCCCTTTTTCTCATCCTTGAGTTATAACCGGGGCTCCAAGCAGCGCCGTGGGAGGCAGAATGATAGGGTGCTGCAGGGGAAATTGGTGGAGTTTTTGCAAGGTAGGGCGGAGTGGAAGGTGAGTGGTGGGAGGGATCATTTGGTTGTGGCTCACCACCCTAATAGCATGTTGGTTGCCCGGAAAAATCTCGGTACGAGCATGTTCTTGCTGTCAGATTTTGGGAGATACAATGTGAAGATAGCTAACATTGATAAGGATGTCATTGCTCCTTACAAGCATATGGTGCGGAGGATTCCACCTGATGCCTCTGCTTCCTTCAATCAACGCCCAACTTTGGTGTATTTTCAAGGGGCTATTTATAGGAAAGATGTGAGTTTGTGCACACATTAAAAATTTGATTTTGAAACTTCTATAATTAGTGTATATTTATGATTGTTGGTGCATATGTATATAGGGTGGAGTGATTCGTCAAGAACTGTACTATCTTCTCAGAGATGAGAGAGATGTGCATTTTGCATTTGGAAGTGTTGGAAGAAATGGGGTGAAAGATGCAGGGAATGGGATGGCCTCATCCAAATTCTGCTTGAATATTGCTGGAGACACGCCTTCGTCTAATCGCCTCTTTGATGCCATTGCTAGCCACTGCGTTCCTGTGGTAATCAGTGATGAGATTGAGCTGCCGTTTGAGGATGTGCTCGACTACGCACAGTTCTGCGTGTTTGTCCTAGCTGCCGACGCTGTGAAGAAGGGCTACCTTCTGAATCTACTCAGAGGCATCAAAGAAGAGGAATGGACTAAAATGTGGGTGAAATTAAAGGAAATAAGTGTTCACTATGAATATCAGTATCCATCTCAACCAAATGATGCTGTGGACATGATTTGGCAGACGGTCTCACGCAAGAAGATGGCAACGCGGGTGAAGGATCATCGGAGAAATAGATACAGCAGATTGCGGTTTCAGTAAGGAGCGACTGACTTTTGATATGTACGGTCAATTTTGATATGCCATGATAATGCTTATTTCAAATGTGATTTTTGAATATATTTTGGTGGAACTTAAATAAATAATACTTGAAACCTCAAACTGTGTATTGATTACACGATTTACATATTAACAAGAAATATGAACAAACCATTGAAAGCTAAAGGATGAGGAGGAGGAGAAGGGACTATATCCATTTTTCTGAAGCAGACAACAAGTAACTAAGTGTTTGGACTATGGTTAGAGTCTAAACTATACTTTGCTTGCTCTTTCTAGCCTCATTTTTGCAGCTCATTATGGGCAAAATTCATTGATGTAAAACAAATAAAACAATCAAAAACAAAACAAACCTATACTTGGAAAACTCAGAAGAAGCAGATTTTAAGGTTGTTCATCTCCCAAAGTATGTGCTTCCACCACTATTTTGGCCAGGTGTATCAGCATTTGTTGTGAATGGGGTCTTCTCCACGACGAACTCTTCTCTTCTGAGACTCGCTCGGATCAAACATCATTGCAGGGGAAGGCGCGATATCCAGTGGCGTGCTCGTGTCTTGCAAGGCATCATCAACATTCAGAATCATCCTCCCCCTTGTTAGAGCAAGATCTATGCTTCTCAGCCCTGAGACAGTCTCCAGCTCGACAGACAGAAATGCGATGGAGAAGACTGCAACGAGGATCACTCTGTAGATTAAGCAGCCCATTTCTTGCAGTATGAGGCTGAGGGGGGATTTGTTGTTGTTGAGAGAATGGTTTAAGAATAGAAATGGCCTGTTTGAAACTGCGATGCATGCCTTGTGTGGTACTATGCCTCCTCATTTGTGTTATTATTATATGTGTTGTGAGATCTGTGAGGTTAAGTAAAGCAATAAAGCAGAAAAAGGGGGCCCAAGACGTGAAGAGAAGTGGGATTCACCCCAATCATAAGCATGAGATAGAAGCAAATATAAGGCTGTTTTAGAAGACTCTGACATGTTTGAATAAAAGTTAGTTGGAATGAAGCCAAGAATCTGTGGATTTGTTTGTTCCTATTCCTTCCTCTTTTAGACCAACGTTCAATCAATCCCTTTTATGTCTCTTTCAATTTTCCACGTCATCATATATTGTGCTCTCTTATTTTCCACGTTGGATATACTAGATTTTGCGACATAGATCTTGTGTACTATTCATCATTCACTTAGAGAGTGAAATAAAGAATTGGTCGGCATAACTCATGTACCCATTGAATAAGCTTGATATAGTTAAAGAAACCCTCAAGCTAACTTTGACATCATCGTGGAGAAAGCATTATTAGGTGTTATTTTAAATAAAAATAAAGGATGAGAATGGACATTAATCATATATACGGCCAAAGAAAAACAAGAAAGAAGGGAGTAGAAGAATACTAGAATGGCTGCAAGAATTGAGATAGAAGCCATCGAAAGCAAAGATTTGTACAGTGGGAAGAAAGGGGGGAATAAAGTGGGAATATTGGTTGGGGTTAACTAAAAATACCAAGTGCATTTTGCTTTATTGTTTCGTATTTGTTTTGCACTTTAGAATTCCAAGCTCTTCTCTCTATGCACCAAAAATGACAGTCTTGGTTTCTTGTGCTTAGTGAGTCTCTCTTTATGCTTTTCTTTTGCTTCTTCTTTAGTTAGCTTATTCAGTTTCAATTTTAGACCCTCCATTTCAAATTTCTTATACATATCATCACACTTCTTTTTCCATTTCTTCACTTACCTATGCAGTTTTTACTTCTTCTTACTTTCGAAATGCATGTGTGAGTTCGACATTAGTGATGAAATTACTCTTCTATGACGGGAAATTAGAAAAAGTTGGATCGTTTTCGTGCATATAAAATTTCCAAATTTTATCATGAAGGGGTAGGATTCGTTGCACCTAAATAAGATATAACGTACTAGTATAAATAATAAGTAATAAATTTTACTAATATATAAAGGGCAATTATACAAGTTTCCTTAGCATGCAAGTTTAAGAGGTAAGTGGTAGGAAGAATTCCACGTCCAAAAAAATTATTTGAAAAGCTATATTTATTTTGTTAATAATTATATCAAGTACTAATATGTGATGGTATTTCGTAGTCAAAAAACAATTTATGAGTATCCGTTTCAGGCGGTGGAATGCTAGAGATTGGTGAAAAAAATAAAGAAAAATTGTCTCATGGTCGAACCAATAACTATTTGCTGACCTTTTATTGGAAAATATAATTATGTTATGGATTTGGCCACGTATTGACGCATTGAGAGAGTCGATGATAGTTTGATGCCATTTTTCAATTTTGGGAGGATAGGAATCGTTTCAAATATTTCTTTAAAGACACCAAACACTCTTACCTTCCTAATTTTTCACAAAAATATCTATAATTCAAATCTCATAGTTTTTTCAGCTCTAACTAGGGACGGCAATTTAACCTGAAATTCATGGGTTAATTCGATTAATCCGACAACTTGATAGGGTTAGAGTTGAAAAATCTCAATTCAAAAAAAATCTCAATCCGAATGAATCTAAGCCGAATAGCCCGGAAGATAGCACGAACCCATATGACCGACCCGAAAATTAGCGAGTTCTCGTTATTTAATTTTCAACTTCATTAATTTATTATTTTTTTTACTTTTGAAAGTTAGTATAATAAGATTTATTTCAAATGTATATGAACAGATACATTTTGATACAATATTCGAAAGTTATATTCATCATTTCACTTTTCTATATTTTACTATAACATTTATTATAAAACGTTTAGATTTTAAAATTAAAAGAAATGATAATCTATTATGAAAAATGTATTTTCTTACTTCTCGAAAATTTATATATTAGTTTTGAGTTAAAATGACATTCATTTATTTATATATTTCTTTGTTACAAATATATAATTATCAAAATAAATATATTAATTATAAAAAATTCATAATTTTTTTAGCCCGATTGGCCCGATGGGTTAGCCCAAAACATGATAATATAGGGTTAGGGTTGATAATTTCTAACTAGAAAAAATTACAACCCGGACAACCCGTAACCGAAATAGCCCAACAACCCGATAGGGTCGGCCTGAATCCGAGCGGGTTGACCCGATTGACATCCCTATCTCTAAGTAAAAAAAAAATTTGCAAATTCTTTAAACTTTCGACAAATTCTGGTTTTATATTTGCGTGTTAACTACTGAACTTCTAATTTGACCAGATTTTGCAATTGACTAAGATTCCAATGACAAATATTCTTTATAATTTTGCAATCGATTAAGATTCCAAAGAATATTAATACTAACATGACTCGCTAATTACTTGATGTAACATTATCATCTCACATGAGATTATTAGAAGTGGAAAAGATATTATATTAAAAGAAGTGAAACTCCACATAAGAAAAGAGTTTTATCAAACATTTTAAAGTAACCAACTTGTTGATAATTTATGGGCTAAGACGTATGGAACTAAAATATTCTCGACTATTCCATCCCGAGAAATACCAAAAGAAAAGAAAAAATAAACCGAAAAAAAAGGAAAAAAAAAATCTTAAATAAAGTGTAATGGGAATTAGGAAGTACGAGCTCAAGATAAACTCGATAGTTTTGAGCTAAGGCGACCCAATATCACATTGTTATTGGGCATAGCCCATCTTGAGCATCAGGCCTTTTTATATGTAAAAAAAGCCATAACATTTAGCATCATAATATAATATTTCATTCGTCCACGAATAATAGTCCTATTTTTTTTATTTTGGTACGTCTACTAAAAATAGTCTTATTCTATTTGTGAAAAATTTCTCACAACACAATATTTCCAAACATCAATTTATTTACAACTTATACTACTAGGACCCACAACTTTTTTTTTACCTCTCCAATCACTTTTTCTCTCTATCTTTCTTACTTTATCAACCATTTTTTCTTTTTCCAATCACTTTTTCTCTCTATCTCTCTTATTTTACCAATTGTACATTAAAACTCGTGTCGTCCACTAATGAGACTATTTTTGGTGGATGAAGAGTGATTGAAAAATGAAATACTAAAGTGATAGAAAAAATTTGAATTATGACTAATTTTTTTAGCATTGAGATTTGAGATAAAATGCTCTCACAATACCATTAAGTAGTCTATTGTTAGGGCATCCTTAACCCAGCCAAAAAAAACCAGTCACAACTCAATTTTCAGCCGCCACGTCAGCATTTTACTTTTCAGCCACAACACCATTATCCCAGCCCCAAAATTTCA
>JAYDZE010016918.1:0-10053 GCA_034509125.1 Monilaria moniliformis
TGGGGCGTCAAGGAATCTGAGTAGGATGTCCCAGGAGATTGAGAGGTATGTGCTTTCATTTGTCTGTATATACTGAAGGTGATAAGTTTATGTAGTTATATTCTCTCCTTTGGAGAACCTTTTTCTCTTGTTGTCTTCTATATATATGTATTCAATCTATGTTTGTGATTTTATTGTATTTGTAACTCCGAATGTTGTTTTTGTGGCTGGAAAGTCCATTATATAAGCAGTTAGAACTATAAAGGTTCTACAGTTTTGAAAATGATGGTGTACTAAAAGATTTTGCTTAGATTGGTTCAGTTTGGAGCAGTATCATTGACATAAAAGAACTAATAATATCTAGTTGCATACTGTTTGTGATGGTGCATATCAATCGCCATTAAGGTTTGATTTCTGTGTAGTGTTTTAAATGTTTGGCACAAGATAGGATTGGTGGTTTGGACAGCTAATTGTTCAAATTAAAGATCACGACAACTGAAATTATCAGTTTACATATTAGAAGTGTCTCCTCATGCCATTTGACATTTGATTTCTGGGTAGTGTTCTACATGTTTGGCACGAGATGTTTGCATAGGTGGTTCGGACAGCTAACTTCATGTTCAAATTGAAGATTGCGACAACTGAAATTACCAGTTTACATATTAAAAGTGTCTCCTTATGCCATATGACATTTGAACTTTGCTTTTTTAGTATTCTCATTAGCTATGTTACAATATATACTGCATATGGCAGAGCAGCTACAAAATACTTCTGAGTTATTTAAATCATAAGTTTACTTATTTTTCTTCTATTGGAATCTTAGTATTATGACAGAATTGATCACTACAACATTTATGGATAACAGAATTGATCTGAAGCTATATTTTCTTTCATGGTTTCTGCACAAGAGTTTTGGTATTATTCCTCCTGAAAGCGTGTGATGAGCACTTTTCGGTCCTATGAGGAAAAACAAAAAACTTACTAAAACAACTATGGATTACGGAATTGATCTGAAGTATGAATAACAGAATTGATCTGAAGCTACATTTTCTTTCATGGTTTCTGCATAGGAGTTTTGACATTATTCCTCCTGTAAGTGTGTGATGACCACCTTTTTGTCCTATGAGGAAAAACGAAAAATTTACTTAATGTTCTTTCGTCTTAACTTTATTCTAACATGGTAGGAAGGTTAAAGGCTACACATGCTGGTTGACTACGTGCAGAGTACAACCGGCTTGTTGATGGTTTGGCACAAAGGAGGGACCTTCCTAGTATGTTGAGTAAATTGGTATTCACTTAATTTTAGCATGAAATCTCTCCATTATTGATTCTGACATCAACTTCTCTTCTCTCCTTGTAGCTGGTGACACATGGCTGGCAAATCCTGCCTTGCCCGAGGACATACTAAAGGAAGCAGTACCTGGAAATATAAGGCGCGCAGAGCACTTTTTGTCAGTTTTGCGTAGGTTTTTACAATATCTTAAAGGGCGATTGCAAACGGAAAATGTTGAGAAGGAGGGGCCTGTTACATTTGTTGCGTCAATCAATGCACAAGTTGGAATTGACCATAAAATGCTGAAGTTTTGTTATGATCGACTTCACTCTCGTATGTTAACCTTGGAGATCACCGAGACAGATGAATTTCTCCACATCCAAACAATCTGTGATCTGGCAACTCTTGTGGGGACCTACACTCGAGGATTTTCTATTATAATTGAACCTTTTGATGAAAGGATGCCACACATACCTGATCCTGTTCTTCAGGTAGCTTTTATAGCATGTTGGGGAAGAAACATTTAATAGCCTCCTTTTGTAGGTTTGGAAAGGTGTTACTTCTAGCCTTCTAGGTGGTAGCAGATTTGAGATCTTTATGTGTAATGATTTGCTCTTGGAGAACCTTCCCAATCTACTAATGTTCAGATGTTGTCCTGGGCATCTTTAAACTGAATTATCCCATTTCTGTATATTTTTGTGTTCGACAACTAATTATTTGTTCTGCCTAGTGATTTTCAGCATTCTTTCTCACCAATCATATTGGTTTTCAGCTTTGTTGTCATGATGCTTCTCTTGCCATAAAGCCCGTATTTGAGCGATTTCAGTCACTTGTTATTACATCTGGGACACTGAGCCCCATTGATCTCTACCCTCGTCTTCTTAATTTCAATCCCGTGGTGAGCCAAAGCTTTCAATGTCCTTAACTAGGGATTGCATGTGCCCGGTGGTCCTCACTCGTGGAAGGTAACTAGCTAAGGAGGTTCTATGCTTATGAAACCTCTAAAATCTTTTTAAATCCAACACCAAATTGTGCTCTGGCCATTGTATTAACTCTTCCTCTTTTTCTGTGTTTTATTTTAGTGAACAGCTTCCAGTGAGCACAAAATATGATCTTAGAATTGACCCTGGTGTAGAGAAAAATTATGGCAAACTTTTGCTAGAAATGGTATCTGTTGTTCCAGATGGAATCGTGTGCTTTTTTGTCAGTTATTCTTACATGGATGGAATTGTTAGTAGTTGGCATGAATTTGGCATTCTGAAGGTAATCATTCTTGTATAATATTTTTTGGAAATTCCAGTATAAACTTTTACTTCAGTTGATGATACCTGCCTTGAGGCTTTGTTTTGCGGTAATTTTGAATGTGGTGCAGGAAATTATGCAACATAAACTTGTTTTCATAGAGGCTCAGGATGTCGTTGAATTGAAACTACACTTGCGCTAGACAATTATCGTAGAGCTTGTGATTGTGGAAGAGGTGCTGTATTTTTCTCAGTAGCCAGGTATTGTATTCTGTGTTGTGCCTTCTAGCACCTGTGTGAGAGGTGTCTGTGCATGTATTCTTTTCCTTATTCAGACAATTGTAGATTTCCAGCAGCAGTGGTCATTCGTTGTTGGAGGAGAAGAAGTGATACATGAAAGCTAAATAAACTTTAATAAAAGATTATATCTTGTGCGACATTACCAATAATGTATTTTGGTTAAGGATAATATCATATGCGGTGGTAGTTTATATCTACTTGTGTGATTAGACATTGTGGCTGAGTGTCCTTTAGTTTGTCATCTTATCCAAAGATGTCCAAACTGTAATGGACTGGCTAGTGTTGAGAATACATTCTGCTTATTTACAGGTTATGTATTTAACCTAATTTTCCTTCATGAAGACATCATGATCATTACCTAATTTGATTGCAGGGGAAAAGTAGCAGAAGGTAGATTTTGATAGACATTATGGCCGACTTGTTATCATGTTTGGCATCCCATTTCAGTATACATTGAGCAGGTTGCTTAGCTGTTATGACCTTTTCCTGTCGACTTAAAATTGTTTTGCAACCGTTTTAGGCCTGGGTTGTGTATACAATGGTCATTGCTGTCCATTACGAGTAGTATTTTATCGTAATCAGATTGAATTAGTGCATTCTAGAACAGACCCACACTTATTCTATTTAAGTAATGATTATCTGTTTTGCCCGGTGAGATTCTACCATATGCTAAATTCTTCAAATGTTGCAGAATATTACTAGCACGATTGGAGTATATGCGGGAGACTTTCCGGATAAAGGAGGGAGATTTTTTGATATTCGATGCTTTGGTACTTTCAGGACCCATTATTTTAAATATATAATCTTGATCTGTGCTTGCATATGATCAAATATTTTGCATGTACATATTCAGAGGCAAGCTGCCCAATGTGTTGGACGAGTTATCAGGTCAAAAGCAGATTATGGGATGATGATTTTCGCTGACAAGAGGTTCGCTATCTTTATTCTTGTTTCTGCCTCCACAGAAAATTTCTCCACCTGGAGAAAATATTCGACAATTTACAGAACGTTTGATGTGTGTTTGTTGATTGTTTGTGCTCTTAGATATAGTTGTCATGACAAGTGCTCAAAGCTGCCTAGTTGGATACTCCCACATCTACGCGATGCACATCTGAACTTGAGTACCAACATGGCTGTGCATATTGCAAGAGAGGTATGTTTGAACCTTAACTGAA
The DNA here is from genome assembly GCA_034509125.1 of Monilaria moniliformis. Classification (NCBI taxonomy): domain Eukaryota; kingdom Viridiplantae; phylum Streptophyta; class Magnoliopsida; order Caryophyllales; family Aizoaceae; genus Monilaria; species Monilaria moniliformis. The sequence continues at coordinate 3,969 of JAYDZE010016918.1, forward strand.
TGGTGTGATTTGTTAGCTTTTTAAGGTTTGATTATTTGCATTATGCTCTGTATTTTCCTATGCCGTTCACCACACGTTATAAAACGAGTAAATTTTTATCACCCGGTATGCGCATGCATTACCTGAGGAAGATGGCTCAGCCATACAATAAGAGTGGAGCAATGGGTAAAAGAACCCTTCTTTCACAAGAAGAGTTGGAGAAGATGGTCAGTGGAGTTGGAGAAACGGTGTTTTGATCAAAATTTCAATTTGGTAAACTTTTCTAGTAGAGAAATGGTGTCCCTCATTTTTGTACCTATTTTTTTTTTTTAGTTTTAAAAATTATATATTCTACATAGTCATGATAATTTTTGTCATTTAAGGGAAATTAATATACAATAGCTAGATAAGTACACTTATCGTCATTTTCACCTCCGTGATGGTCGTCGGTCTCCGCCCATTCGCAGTCATAAGTTTGTGTTAAATACATGGGGAAGTCTCCCCACCTATGGATTTTGTCTTGTCAGACGTTATTCATGTTCCATTTAATAAAAGTTACCTTACCTCTCAACTCAGCAATAAAAGTGCCATTATTAATGGAATTGTGACCCGTGGTGACATGTACACCTAAACCTCGAAGCATTTGCATCACATCCAGCAACAATCCACCTTTATCCAGGCATGAAATATGCACCAATGCAACACTCTCTATGATCGACACCTCCTGCGGTGGTGGCGCCCCGACCTTCGGCCTCGTGCCCTCCTCTGTCCTAAGCTTCCTCTTCTCCCACCGGCCTGCCTTCCTCTCCCTCTCCCTCTCCGCCTCTAGCTGTTGAATTCTCTTCTTGAGCTGCTTTATGTACTTAATAGAGTCGGGGAGGATCGATGATTTGTCCATCTTCCTCACGAACGACACCATGGATTGTAGCATGACTAAGCGCTCGTTCAGCTTCTCGCGGCGGCGCCTCTCCACCAGCACGTCGTTGCCGCTGAGCTCGTTGTGCGTTACATCAGAGGTCAACATATAATAGTTTAGGTCTAAATAGCTAAACTATCAAAATATAACAATCACAAGGTACCATCATGTAGATGCGATATGCCATTCCTATAATTATCTAACATAACAAAGGTACCATGAACAATATTACCTTAATCAAAGTAGACAGAATGACATTCTAAGAATACAAATTGTTCGTGATTATAACATCTATTTACTATTCAAGTTAGAACTTAATCGAAGCAATCTAATTGTATCAAATTGCTAGTTCGATACAAAACGAACAGTGCAACAAATACACAAGATAAAAAATAATTTAAATGCAAAATCAAGCACATGTAAATGAATTACTCGAATATGAGCATTGACATCTTGGCCAGATTCAAGAAGCATAGCAATGACGCGCCTGATATGCCTTACTCAGAAAAATGGCAAGTGTGAGTTACGGTCCACATCTGGATTAAAAATCCCGATATCAGAATTAGCGACAGATTACCAACGGAATAGTGTTCGCTGTAATATCTAAATTTTAATTTAATTTTAAATTCAGAAATTCGATTAAAATAAAAAATAAAAATACAATTACCGACGGAAAAAGTCCGTCAGTAATTTCTTTTTTCTTTTTAAATAAATAAAAAATAAATTAATAATTGAATTACCGATGGCATATATCATTCGGTATTACCAACAAACACATATTCGTTGTTATCTTCATTTTTTCTTATTTTAAAATAATTCTGAAATAAATTAATAATTAGCTTATCGTCGGTGATTATGGCGCATTCACTTCATGCCATAGTCCGTCGGAAAGTCTATCGTAAATTTCACTGATGTGTAATCCGTCGATATTCCGTTGCTATTTAACAACGGATCAAGATCCGTCGGTAAATCCATCAATAATCTCCGTATATTTTATAGTGTTACCAATTGAATTTGTCAAATAAGTGAATCTAATTTCGACTAGAATTAATATCAATACACGAATAGTTGGGAATAATGCATCTATTTCTCGTAAGCTATGTTCTCGTTTTTTTTTTTTTAAGTTGATAATCAAAGTAAAATCATTCTTCAAATCGCATGATTATGGTTAGCCAAATGCCTAGGCAAATATGAGAGGTTGGACAATTTCCAATTAAGAAATAGCAAAAGAGGGTCCTTGACACAAACCTAACTAGATCACTACATCACTTAACCAATAGCTTGAATTTATCATGGAGTTTAATGACTACTTCAAGTGATTTCGTTTCCTGAGCTGCAACAAAAATGGCAGAGTTATGGGTAGGTAGGTGGAGTCTCCACTAGTTTGTGCATGTTTTTTCCCCTATCTCTAGTAAGCTTTGTACGTATTTGAGCACTTTCGGTTGCTCCAATGCCCTGTGTAAGGCCGTTTGGTGTTAGGTGATAACTGATATGCAGTGGTAGGTTTTAAATATAATTTTGATGGGAGCAGATAATTCCTATCATTAATAGAGGATCTAAGAACAATGTTATTTAACATTTTTTTTTCAAAAAAATTCCGCATAGTGTTTTTGGCCGACTCTAAGACAAAAATTAGGCATTCCTAGTGGTCGGGAGGGTCGGTCGACCTCTCACGCCCCCTATATTCGCAACTGTTGATACACAAGAATGAATTTATATGTGAATTGAATGAATTTAGGAATGGAATGACAATAGATATAGAATGGAATGAAATAGACATTTCTATGACTGATACCTACAAGAATTGAATAGAGTAGAACTGAAATAGAATTAACATGATTAAGATGATGACGACGACGACGACGATGATGATGATATAATAAAATAATCATATTTATAAATAATAATAATACTTTTTGAATTATTTTATATTATTATAGCTTTATTTAATATTATTATTACTACTACCACTATTTACATAATTTATAGTTATTTAGTTATTTATTTATTTGTTAACTATTATTATTATTGTTTATGGATATGATTGTTGTAATATTATTTGTTTATTATTGTTATTATTTTACTTAATAGTATGAAGTTTATTATACTATTATTATTTCATTTTATCATTTATTATTCCAGCATTATAAATATGATTAAATAATTCCGACTGACACATACCAATCATACCCTAATAAAATTATAAATTAATTAAATAAAACTTTCTAGAAATGTTAATTAATATTAGGATAATATTTTACTTAATTGTGCACTAATTATGTTTAGAGTATACGCTAGTACGTGTAACTAAATATGAAAATTTTGTTTTAGAGAGTGAGCTTAAATATTATTGTCACACACTTTAGAAGATTAGATAATGAGTTGAAACTGAGTATATATATATATATATATAATTAGAAGTACCTCAAGTAAGAATATTATTTATTTTTATTAACTATAAATAAAATAAAATATTATTGTATATATAAAAAAGCACTATCATTATATAAGTATCATTATTCTGAGTGAAGATCAATCTGCCTTTCGTTTAATTAAATTTTATGAGCTAGACTGCTTTGTAGTTAGCAAAATAATGATGTTTAATACCAACACTTACCTATATATATATATACATTAATGTTTCTTTATATAAATATATAAATATTCACATATTATATTAAAGCTTTTTTCATGATAACCATTGTTCATATATACAAAAATCAATTATCATATTAATTTTTAGTTAATAAATAGAGAACTTATTTATTATATAATTTCCCTACATATACATATTTATTATTTGTATATAAAAGTACTCGCAGGTCTTACTCGTAGTCGTAGAGGCATACACATGACACAAACACTAGCTAATAAATAGTTATATACCACTTTATGAAAGATGACCTAATTTGTTATGTCAACCACACAAATACATCACAGCTAAAAATTTCTGCGGATTAGACTATTATGTTTTGATTGGATATTTTGAACTTCAGTGAGTCACTATGGCTAATTTAATTATCTCATATGGGCTCTCTCTTATTTAAATAGTTCACCAAAATAATGTACTAGTAACAATAAGAATTCTAGGAGCTGATGCCTATCAGCTGATTTTTTTTTTTCTTTGAATATCTCAACCTTACCACTTAAGTTAGGCTTATTTGGCATAATATCAGCTGAATGAAGTGACTATTATGTAAAAACAGCAGAGGCGGAGCCGCGGAGATACTTCCAGAGAAAATAAAATGAAAATGAAAATGAACAATGAGGAAGGCAATAAAGATCAATTTGATGGAGTATATAGTTTAATGTGAAAGTGAGGGTGAAAGCAATAGGTTTGCCAATTCCGTGCTACGGATAAAGTGGTAGTACGATTATGCCACCCGCATCGTTGGAATATCTCTGCATCACCCACCCACTTACTTATGTCCTCCTAATTAAGATCTCCTTATTCCACTAATCCACTTCCTTATCTTACTTAATTGATATTACCAACCCATTATTCCTTTTTTTTTTTTTTTTTTTTCTTTTTTAACTTCATACTATTCTTTATCTTTATTATTCTTTCTATCTATATCTAAAGTAGGGACGGACCAAGGTGAGGTCGTGCGGGGTTGGCCGACTCCACTATCGGCTCACGAGTACCAAAAATCTCTATGAAATTCAATCTTTCGAGCCACCATTGATCTCACGTACAACAGTTTCGACCCCATGAATTTTATTTTCTAGATCTATCACTGATCTAAAGTTCTCATTTTTTGCTGTAGAAATTTGGGACAAATTTAGTTCATTGATCTTGACTAGATAGATGGTCAAGATTGTTTTGCATGCGGATAATAATTCATTTCTTAATCTATACCATGATGTATCTTTTATGAGAATGCATTTAATAAATTGCAACAATGAATCTATTTATGATAATTGTAGATCAAACAAAGATCGACGATCCAAATTAATTCATAATTCCTAAGCGGTAACAAGATTTTATATGATCCTCCCTATATGTATATATATGACAATGAGGAGAAATTTGTAGCAATTTTTAGTTGAACCTTGTTTCTAATAAGATTCCAATTTTATAATTTTTCATTTACAAGTACCGCTGATAAACCAACCTAAGTAAATTCATCAACTTACTGTCCGAATAACTAAAAGTTTGGGTTGTCAATATATAAAAACTAGACACTAAACTTATTAAGATGCGAGAAAATATACTATAAAAAACAAAATTTAATAAACTTTATTCAGTTAGTACTAATATATTGATTTCAATTAATCATATACTGCACCTGTCTATTTAGGAAACTATTTGATTTGTAAAATTCTGCCTAACCTATATTAGTACAAAACTCATTGAAATTTGGCACTAAGCCTGGAAAATCAATCTGAAACATTCTAGGTTTCCTAGTGGAACATATGTCATCATGTTAGTTCAAGAATTTAAATTGGTTCACACATTTATGTGTATGGCTATTTCATATTGGTAAATATATTTCTCAAAAGAAATCAGGTTTCCATCAAAATCAAGAAGTAATAAGCCACCACCAATTTTCATCAAATCATATAGTGGATTGGTAAAAGAAAAACAATTACTTCACAAAAGTCAATCAAACAACTAGTGGCCAACAACTTATCGTATCATTTTTTTTTTCTTTCTTTCTATAATCTGTTTGTGCTATGCGTATAATTATACCATATTTTGACTCCCGTTCTTTCTATAGAAAGTACTGATTCGGTGCTCAAATGAGATCTCATGGTCATTTGCCTATTTGCTTCTATTTTCCTTTTTTTCTTTTCAATTTTGTACTACTATTACATACTCAATATATATATATATATAGGGGTGCATTAGTGTGAAACTAGGACCCCAATGCATAACTAAGACTAAATCTTAACCATTGGATCAAATAATGGAATGATTGGATTTAAGATTCACGTCGGACATCATACAATGACGACGAAATCATCATAAGGTTATATTAGTCCAGAAATTATAAACCGTATTCAATCACTAATAGCGGTTACCGGATTTTGTGCTCTAATATCTGTATAATATCTTTATTAATATTTGTTTCTGTTTTTATTGCTTGTTTGAATGAATGGACGGATCAATATTAAATATCTTCAATAATAAATAATGATGATTTAATCAAATTTAATCAATGATTCGTAATTATTCTTCATATATAT
>JAYDZE010016929.1:0-10053 GCA_034509125.1 Monilaria moniliformis
GCCTTACATTCTTCCATCATATTCTGTAGGTCCTCATCAGAGGATACTGATACCAATGCATCAAGATCCTCACCAGGGAGCTGATACTTAATACAATGAGGTTCATTATACATTGCAGATGCCTTTTGCTTAAGCTCCTCCCATGAAATATCCTTGTGAATCCGGAGAATGCGTGTTTCGCCTCCAACATATCTAAGTTTTCTATCACTTGGACGAGGCATAATTGTACCCCCAAAACTGCAAAGCAGCTTCAGTCTCCTGGATGAGCCACTAGACGGTCCCAAAGAAGAATGACTACGGAAGCTTTGAGACCTCGAATATTTCATTGAGTTTCTGCTCACTGATTGAGGCAGCTGGCCAATTGGTTTTTCTTCTCTTATGGGAGGATTGCTTGAAGGATTTCCACCCTTTTCGATAGATGGGAACAAGGAAGCCTCAGGCCCTCTCTCAGCAGCACCAATATGAGATGCTCCACGCATGCTTTGAAGATCCACAGGTCTACTTTCAGTATTAGCCTCAACAGATGGACTCAGAATATACGGTTGCCTGGGATTCACCCTTTCCCACATAAATTCAAGAGCAAACTCCTCACCAGTCTGAATGGAGTAGTTCAGAACAGGTCTTGCACCAGTAATTGAATTAAGATCAGCCGGTCTTATATTCATATTCATGTTCATATAGTTGGAAGGATCCTGACTAAATCTCTGGTTTAAATTTCCCACGCCCTCATTCCTTTTCTCCACAGAATTATAACTAATATGTTCAGGGTTTTGTTGCTGGTCCTTGAGGAAATTTCCTTTCACTTGTTCCATTCTCAATTCCTTCTACTTAATGGGGCAGGCAACTACCGCACCCAATCAATGAATTTCTAGTTCTCAATCAGGCTCCAAAATAAGAAATACACTATTATTCATTTCTCAATTCAGTTTTCTAACTGAAACAGAACAATAGCGTAACAGATGTAACCCTGCAAAATATATAGATCCTTCAGAAGATCACTAGCAATGAATAAAAGATGACGAAGTTAAGAAACAGGGCAAATAATATCGAGAGTTCTACTACAACAAGATTACAAATTTAAAGGAGAGACAATAAGATACTTTCAGCAACCTCTCACTATTCCTCGATCTTGCAGATTCCCAAACAACCAATAAAGAACTATAAAACAACTAACTTGCAGCTTAGGCCCAGCACGATGCACCTCAAGTGTAACCTTGCCATTTATAACTGACTAAAAGTTCAGCAGAACATTCAGAAATTCTACTTTAACTGGATAGATTAAAATTAGAATTATGAGCATAAGTATTCAGAAGAAGAGTTGTAACATAAATACATTGAGATACAAAAAATCAACCTAAATCGCCTATTTCGCATTTGTCCTCCATTCCTAGTGAGAGGTTTTTATATTGGTTTAACGAATACAGCAAACTTCTTTGCACTACCAACCTAGCCGCAGCTCCAAATCTAGTACAATACAGAAAAAATAAATCCAGCCATTTTTCAGATCACGTCATACAAAAAGCCAAGGTTCACAATCCAGATTTAATCCATACAAAAACAAGGATCTTAAACAAACTAGCAAGCTCATTTTCTCAAAAAATAAATAAAAAATCGCGTCTTCCTCTAAGAAGTTCGCAACCAGGAAATTTAACTGATCCATAAAACTTGTGCAGAAAGAGTAAAGCGAAATAATAGATCATACACAGTTCACAAAACTAGATCATGATTCGTGAATCTTCGCGAGCAAAGAATCGAGATAGGTCAGCTGAAATTCCTAAACTTCGCAAAAAAGGTTACCTGATTAAGAAATATATACCTGCGGCAGAGTAAAGTGATGATTTCCCTCAACTCTGTTAAAAGCTATAAAGTCGTGGATCGTCACCAGAAATGTCTCTTTCTTTCTCACTCTAGTCTTCTCTCTCGATAAATATATAATTATATATTACGCTACACCAATGAACGAAGGTTTCCTACTTGGCGCTTCTCTACGAGATTTTTCTCTACAGTAATGACCAGTGCAGGCTAAAACTCGTGTCGTATCCCGTCAATAAAACCAAAATCGCTATTCGTTTTTTAGCGGGATTAGTGGAAAGAAATCACAGGACGGGAAGGGTAGTTTCGTCATTTTAATAATTTTCTTTCTTCAGCCACACGAATTTTTTATTGAATTCCCTCGACACAAAAGATTTTGAGTCTCTCTGAATCCGAACAAGGAATGTTCGCATGTTTTCAAATTGTACGCGCAGTTTAGTGTGCGTGTGAACCACGCCGCAATCCTATTGGGCGGGTGTGACTGATTGGTGTATCATGGGCATGGGCATGGCTGCTCTTTATTAGACGTTGCATGAAACTAGCCTTCGATGGAGGTGTTCGGTTACCTACTACAGTCGACAGTTTTTCGCCTTTTATTAACAATAAAGCTGATTGTCATATTGTGATCACACACACAAAAGTGTAATAATTAATATATTAATATATATATATATGTATATTAATATTAATTTATATAGTAGATATTTTTTTACAAATTTTTAAAAGAAATTATAAATTTAATTTTATTAGATAAACTACTTTTAACTCAATCAATCTGATTTTTAAAAAAATATATTATATATGAGCAATCGTAATGTGATTGATTCATATTATATTAGTTTATACTACTTTTGGGCTTTAAGTTTTAGGGATGATTGAGATTCCATCATTGTAATAATCATAATTTATTAATTCATCTTAATTTCAATTTAATTTATAATTAGACTTCACTATTGCTAATTTATATACATATAAAGGCTTTAACTTTATATTAAGTTAATGTTATTTTATAATGGCAAAAATTCTTGTGAAAACGTCCTAGAAAGTATAATCATTATAAGAAAAATATTATTTATTCTTTTACCTTCTGACTAGAATATGTCAATTTTTCTAAAGAAAAATATCAATTACTACAAAAAAAAGTGACCATATCAGATTTGTTATTAGTATGCATCGTGCAAATGTCTTCACATAAGTCTCCTTCTTTTATAAGGCGTCGGTACTTTAATTGTTAGCATTTGTGCACTTGAGATCTATTTCTTGAGTTGTGAGTTTAAATTTAAAGTTGAATCGATGTTATCATTGTATGGCACTAACTTTGACAACTGTGTCCTCAATTTTAGGTACATTAAAGGTTTGGATTTCGATTAAATTGTTTTCTACTCCATAAATCAAGTAATATTGCTGTTGCATGTACTAATATTTAGATATACTTGTATGATCATGAGATAACACAAATCGAAAAGGCAACACAAAAAACGTAATAGAGAATCCAAACCGTTGTTTTCCATATATCTTGATTAGGTAAGCAAGTCAAATATAATAAGTCAAATCAAATTAATTGGTTTCCAATTTTTTCAAGCCATTAACTTTATAGGCAATGAATCATTGGTTTTCACCCATTTACACTCTCATTACTCATTTGGCAGCGGATAGTGATTTCAATTGTGTTAACTGGTTGGGGTTCGGTTAGTCTGCTTAGATTGTTCGGCTATTTGATTAGGGGTAGTTTGAGTTGTAATTTTTTTTAATTAGAAATTTTCAATCCCAATTCTAAATTTTTGGATTTCGGGACTAACTGTCGAGCCAATTAATTGGACTTGAAATTTTTTTATAATTTATATATTTTTGATAATTTTATATTTATTACAAACGAACACATTTATAAATGAGTATCATTGTAACTCGAAACTAATATGTATTTTTATAGATGTAAGAATACATATTTGTCTAAGTTATTATCATTTTTTAATTTTTATATCTAAAATTTATTTAAGCATTAGAGTATAAATATAGAAAATTGAAATGACTAGTATAACTTTTGATTATTGAATCAAGATACATTTTCACATACATTCGGAAAAAAAAAATATAATAGTAACTTTAAAAAGTTTGAAAAAAATAAAAGTAATGAAGTTTGAAAAATAAATAATGAGAACTTATTCATTTTTGGGTCAACCATATGGGGTTCAGGTTATTTCCGGCCCAACCGTATTGGATTGTGGGCTATTCGGTTTAGGGTCATTAGGGTTGGGATTCTTTTCGTGTTATGAATTTTCAGCCCTGATTCCAATATTTTAAAAATCGGATCGGTAAGCGAACCGACGAAGCTATCGGTTCATTGTTCAATCTATCAGACCACTAGTCGGGTTGGAATATTATAACATATATATATATATATATATATATATATATATATATATATAAATTATTATATGTTATACAAAAAATATTAAAATTTAGTGAATGATAAAATATAATTATATGTCAGACCATTAGTTTAGAAGTCTTTAGCTCAATTCTTAGAACTCCACCAAATTCATCGGTGCTTAGTGGGTTTGAGGTGTTTCCACATGCTAGGAATAAGTCGTTTTATCTTAGGGGACGATACGCCAATCCGATAGCACCAGACGGGGCGTAATTCGTCTTGCGGAAAGAGGTATTTCATCGACTCGACTTATAGTTTGGTTTGCTTTATTATTTGTCGTTGTAATTTATGTTCTATTCCTTTTTATTTTGTTCTTTCGATTGTAATAGTAAGAGTACTATTTGTTTAACGGCTTTAATTTTTCCCATATTTCCAACGCCAATCAATTAGAGCTAGTTGTATTTTGTAGCATGAGTTTGATGCTTGCAGTGTATTTATATGTTTCAGAAAATAAGGGCAACGACCCCTATATTAATTCATAGGAATTTTTCGATGTGGGAGTTCAGCCGCGTGGGCCAGTCCTAATGTTTAGTTATCAATGCAAAATAGCATCATATATGGTTGAGCCTTTTACATGCGTTTTGTCTATGTATTGCATCTGAGGCTTTTGCTGCATCTGCCGGCAACAAAAGTTTACCCATTTTTTCTTTTCCTCCTCTTCAACATTAAGTTTGAAATTTTTATAATGTTTTACAATAGGCATATTATGATAGGCTAAGCTAGTAGATAGATTCTTTTACCTTTGGCAAAAAGGAATTCTATACTACTTTCTCCCTCTCATACACTTTGGTGCTGCACGAGTTTAAATAAAAATTAGATAGTGTGTTTCGTAAGTGGAGAAATGACCTCATCTTATTATTGTTTATGTTAGTAAATGTAGTGGGCCATATTTGTTTTTTATTAAAGAAGTGTGCAAAATGAGGGGAAAGTATTAAAAACTGTATCCAAAAAATGAAACAATACAAAAAAGCTGACTTTACCGAGCACTAGTTAGTGCGAGCACCGACAATGCTTGCTACTTACCGAGCACCTCGCAAGCACCGCACATCACCTGTGCTCGGAAAATTACCGAGCACGTAAGGCACATATTTAACGAGCATGTGTCGAGCACGAAGCCGAGTACTCGGTATTTTGGCATAAAAAAATCGAAAAAAATTGCAAGAAGTTACTGAGCAATATATGCTCGAGAATGTATTTATTTTAAAAAAATATATTAAATTAAATTTTCCGAGCACGTCTGTGCTCGGTAAATATTTTATTTATTTTAAAAAATTGTTTGAATCAAATATACCGAGCATTTCCAATGCTCGGTCTAATTTGTATTTTTATAAGAAATTATTAATTTACATTTACCGAGCACTAGAATCAAGAATGTTTGGTGACTTGTTATTTAAATACTTATTTAATTAGTATTACCGAGCACGTTGTTGCTTGGTAACTTTAAGGTGGGAAAATTCCTGCATTTTTTTTGGGCCGGGAAATTGGACGAGACGTGATCCCGTGCGAAGAAAAACATTACCGAGTGTATGGTGCTCGGTAATGCCGAGCATGAATGTTTCCCGCTCAGTTAGCGAGCATAATGTGTTCGGTAAGGATGCTCGCCAATTTAGCATAACAGCATAAATAGATCAAGAGCTCTACTATATCTTTTATTTTGCTTCTTCTCTCAATTATTCACAAAAAATATCGCTTCTTGATCGTCATTAGAACTCACATGCTTAAATAAAAGGTTAGTACACGTTTTATTTGTAGTGATAAATTTTATTACTTTAGAAATAGCGACCAAAATACAAACTTTTTTTTTTGTCGATAGATTGGTGAAATGAACGCTTCTTGATCCACATATGTAAATAAATGTTAGTATGTATTTTATGTAATTATTCTTCGTTAATTTATAGTGTTAATGTTTGTAAATTTTATTACATGCTTAATTTGAAGTGTTAAATTGTATTATGTTTGAAATTTTAGTTTATTTTATTCCAACTATTAATTTAATTACCCATGCATCATATAAATCCATTAATATATTATAAAATATTAACAATTAAAATAAAATCAATTTAAAATAATTAACTATTTATTACCAAACACAGCATGTTCTCAATTATAAATTACACAAATTAGATATATGCACTGAGCATTGGACGTGTTCAACAATGAATATGTTAAATAATAAGGTAGTAGTTACCGAGCACGCAGGGTGCTCGATACTTATGTAGTAAATAATGACTATTTGTTGTCAAGCACGGCCGAGCACACCCGTGCTCAGTATATTATACACATATCATCGTTTGTATATGGTCTTTTTCGTTATTGAGCACGCTCATTTGCTCGGTAATGGTTTATACACCAAGTACGCATGCTTGGTGAATTGGTGACGATAAATACATTGAGCACTTTGTGTGCTCGGTAATTCTGCGTTACCGAGCATTTTTTATTCATTAACAAGCACATAGGTGCTCTGTGGACAACATATTTTTTGTAGTGAAACTTGAGAGGTATGCATTATTTTATTGAATATCCCTAAAATATACACTATTTTTTGAATGGGAGAGATTAATACTTTTTGTTTCCATTAATTTAGGACTTTTGTCGTTTCAAAATCGACTAGTAATTTAGGGAAAAAAACCATACCGACCAAGTTTATCTCGGGAGATGTCACCACATGGGCACATGCCACTATATCGAGAGAGACAGTTTGCCTTCCGAAAATGTGAACTTATTTTATTATTGTTTTAAATAGCCTGTGAAAACTGATTCATCTCGAAATCAGTTTAAATTAGTGGAACTGAATCTTGAATTATTCAGACATGAATTAGTTCTTGAATCATCAAAACAAATATATCTTGAAATATGAGAACAAGCATATATACATAACTAACACAAGAAATAAGTGAATCGAGAAAATTTGACAATTTAGCTTTATGATCTCATATATATTATATATACGTACAGTAAATGATCATTGATCTAGTTCGACATAAAATATTATCTTGCACAATAGTCATCATGGTATTAGTTAATTATCCACAAGTAAGTAGCAGTCTCGTCACACAAAAAAAAGGATGGAAAATTCCATCCTAGCTAATACTTATATGTTACTAAATTAAGCAGTCACCGGTCTTTGACAGTGAGCTGCCGGCAGCGCCGCCACGAATCTCGACGAGAAGGCGTAGAATTTGTAATAATCATCATCGAGAAAGCCGCCGGAGCCACCGGCGTCAAAGTTGAGCGAATAACTCAATGGATCGTAGCGGCATTGCAGCGACGATTGCCGGTTACTCGGCTGCAGCATTTTGCTACGTTTCTTGAGCCTCCTCATCAATCTTGATAGGCCACAACAATTGCTAGATGACGTGGTGGTGGCGCTGGAGGCGGAGCCACTGCGGGTGTGGGCTCTGCCGCCGCTAGTGGTGGCGGAGGAAGTTCTTGGCCGCCAAGAGAGAGGTAAATGGATCATTTTCTTGATGAAAATGAGAGGCCTTTTTTGGTGAGAGTGTGAGGAGTTGTAAGGTATGTGAATATGTGAAATGTGATGTGTGTTTAGCTAGGGATATGTTTGTGGGTATATATAGGGCGGTGGGGGGGGGGAGGGGTATTGGTGGTTTTATATATTAAAATTTTATGTGTGTATAGTAGAGATATGTGTGGATAGAGATATATTTATTGTGTGCAGCTAATGGTGTTGGTACGATGAATGAGACATGAAGGTTTTCACGAGGGGTGGTAGAAATCTAGGGGGGTTTGAAATTTGAGTGTGTACAGGTGGAAGAGTGTTATTAGAGGGAAGTTGGGATAAAATTAATGTGTGATGAATAAATAATGGTATTACTATATTTGCATATATGGAATTGTAAGTGCATAGCACATGATTAGGGTGAGATTTGTGACTTGTTTAGGCGTCATTGACGAGGATGGTGTGGCAAATTCTCCCCCACCATCCTTTATTTGCAAGTTGCTTCATGTTTTTATATTGCAAAAATGGTGTTTTGCTCGTTTAAATCATAAAAGAATCTAAGGAATGTTGTAGTCGGGTGCAAGTTGCAGTCTGTTTTTCGTTTGTATTGAATGATAATAATAATAATAATAATAATAATGTACTAGTATAAGAAGGATAAATCAGAGAATTAAATTACATAAAGAATCATTTTTTCTTTTTCTTTTTGAACCAAACTATCGGACACAAGTTGCATGCTTCGCAAGAGCATGAGTTGTTGAAATTGGGCTACCACATATGTGTTGAGACACTAACAATAATACAAGATCCCTACTAGTATTTTGCATTTGATCATTCATTACAAAAGAAAAGATCATTCATCTAATATGTGGATGGTCCATTTGAATAGTGCATGGACAAAGTCATCAACAAAGAGGAAGTAAAATATTATGTATCTTGTAAACAAAAATGGACCCATAACTATATTGATATAAGATACAATGTAACCCTTATCTCTGTCCTATTTAACTTACTTGACATTATAAACCTATTATTGAATTTTGAAAGTAATTGAGTTGTATGATATAAAGAATCTTTTGACCTATCAAACCCTAACTTATTTAGCCTTGAAAAATTATTAGATATGCACTTTTGTCAATCAATTAGTCACGGGTTCAAGATAAGTGTAGCTATGTGGTCAAAAACTTAATTAAATTGGTCATTTCTAATTTGGTCTTTGTCTTAGTTGAATATGCTGGTCAAATATGCTAATTCTTATTCACAGACAGTAGCATATGCAACGGCTACTCATAGCTAAAGAGGATTTCATAATTGATTTATTAATACAATTTTTAAATTAATTTTTAGTACAAAGCATCCAACAAAACTTGATTTAATCGAGGCAAATATATACTCTATATTGACCTTGAATATATTTCTTACACCAAATTAGGTTGTCATATATCAAGACGTTGAATTTTCCAATTGTTTTTCTCTGACGTATGACAAAGCCCAATTAAATTAAATTAAAATTTCCACAAATTACAACATTTCCAATTTCGAACTAAAATGGAGTAATATAGTACAAGATCTCAAAGGTCCGAAAATCGAAGAAAATGATTAGTGCAAGTGGTAAAGCTGGTATTAGTACATTATTTATTGTTGATTGTCAGATCAATTTGACTATGAGGTGATGCAGATCATGCCAGTCTTAGCTACAAGATTCTCACGGTTTAAATATTAATCCCCTTAAGTCTGATTTATATAGTTTTATACATCTTAGACAAATCACACTAGTCATAATGAGATCGATCAATCATAGGGTCCTTAATTAATTATAAAATTGGAAGTGTATATCTTTTATTTTTTTTCTGTTTAAAGCTGCCCTTTATGCAGATCTCATCGTAATTAAATTAATCTTTACCCCATAATCTCTTTTGCAGTTAGGGGCTCGACATGATGGTATTGGTGACTTCTTTTTTAATTACTGTGTTCACACGCAACATTTTCAAATCAAAAGAAAATTGAAAAATTACAATTTAATATATATATAGTTGTATTCATTTCTGAACACAACTCTAATGCATAACTAAGACCACGTACAGACCGTTAGATTAAATAATCCAACCATTAATAGCCCGCCACGTGTAATTAAAGAAATTAATTTAAAAAATACAGAAGGGCATTTCCGTCAGCACAGAGGCAGTGAAAATATCAGTACAGTGCAATTTGAGGGATTAAATCCCTTAATTATAGCAACTAACGGTTTCAGCACAGACCATGCGTTTATATCAGTACAACGCAATTTCAGGAATTAAATTCCTTAATTATAGCAACTACCGTATTCAATCATACAAGATACGTTTTTATTATGGTA